>OW028582.1:1508514-1678514 GCA_932294295.1 Alitta virens | reverse complement strand
TTAAGCAGAAAACTGTCTCAAACGACAATATTTATCCATTCTCTAGGGTGACCGCTTAACACACGTTTGACTGCATAATAGTTATGGCGAGGGTGTCAGACAAAAAGATCTGCATACAAGTGGTAGGAGTGGCTGGTTTGGCAGAGTGAGCTACATATTAAATAGCATGCCCGATGATATCAAAAGCAAAATTTTCACACATTCTCTCAATTCCTTTAAAACCTTTATTAAAATTAAATTAGTAAATAGTTATTCATCAATATGCACTAGATCAGACTGCTATATATGTTATACTTGATTTATTTATTGATTATATATATATATTTCTTTTTATTTAATTCCTTAAATAATGACTTTTTGTTATTAAATTTAAGTTTTATTAAATCTGACTAAATAACATGTATCCCTGAGAGTGTGGATGCTATTATAAATAGTTTAAACAATTATAATGTAATGGGGGGGGGGACCTCAGCAGCGATGACGAGATCATCTTGGAGGAGTCCCCCAGCTCTACACTATTTCAATGTGAAAATGATGTACGAAAGAAAATAGAGCTAATAAATGTGATCTGAATTTGAATCTGACTCTTGTGGTACAACCCTAGTATTCAAACTATCTGCGGGACTGTAAAAGTCACCCTATACCAAAAACGGCAAGAACAAATACTTGGAAAAAATTAACAATACAACACAGCAACCTAAGCTAAGAACTAACAAATGCATTAAAACTGACTATAGATGAGAACCTTACCGACTTCTGAATAGGAAAACATGTAGTAAGATAACTAGATTTAGAACCAGTTCCCCATAACCTCCGTATAGAAACAGGAAGACATGAAAAGCCTACAATACCAGCTGAGGATAGAATCTGTTTAAAATGTGAACTGAATGAGGTTGAAAATGAAATTCACTGTCTTGTGGCCTGTCCAATCAACTCCTTATTTCGAGATGATCTAAATGCAGTAGCAAGGAAATATATTAGTAACTGCAATACACTAAACAACATGGGAAAATTTAAAGCCATAATGACATCCTGATAAACTTAGCAAAATTTCTTTTACAAGCTGACGCAAAATTTCCTTTACAAGCTGACGTTTAAACAATGCATTCACCCGTCTCTGAAAATTGTACAGTCTATATATCCTGAAATATAAAACTCTGGTTTTCTAAAGGCAAAGTCAATTAATTCCGTAAATATTTATGTACTTCTTATTTATCTATACAGAGCTCTATTTTGAGGACACATCATTCTGGAAATAGTTATATCTTTCATGAACTGTATTTTGATGAACACGTTAATATGTATTATATGTAAAATATAACTTTATGCTTGTGGTAAAAGATGTAGATTTTGATTTGATTTTGTAAAAAGTGGATGATCTAAACTAATAATGTTAACCTCTATGTATACACTTAAATTTGGTGGCTGGAACTGTTGTCTGACATCTTTTTGTCAAAAAAATTATGTATATATATCTATATATATGTATTAGTATACAACGGCAGTTTGTTCGTTTTTATTTGTGCAGTTTCTTCTAAAGCACTTACCCAAAGCATGAGGTTGGTTGTAGTCAGACATCTGAGACAAATACTTAATCGTGACGGTGGTCACTCCGAGGTGTAGAACTAGTTCACCCCTGAAAATGAATAATATGTTAAGAACGTTTAATGAAATTGATGCACCTTTGGGCAAAAAATTCTTTCGGACAACTCGTTATTTCAAATATTATGTCAAGTGATAATCGCCAGTTATATCGTTAATTGTTTTCAACATGTTATTTCAAATATTATGTCAAGTGATTATCGCCAGTTATATCGTTAATTGTTTTCAACATGTTATTTCAAATATTATGTCAAGTAATTATCGCCAGTTATATCGTTAATTGTTTTCAATATGTTATTTCAAATATTATGTCAAGTGATTATCACCAGTTATATCGTTAATTGTTTTCAATATGTTATTTCAAATATTATGTCAAGTAATTATCGCCAGTCATATCGTTAATTGTTTTCAATATGAAAGATGCAGAAATAATAGGACACCAAGAAGCCGTTTAGAATTCAACCGGTTCTGAGCAGTGAAAATGTCGTAGGTCGCATAAGTCATTTATTAAATTGTAATGTTGGTGTTTATTACCAGTGACCAGGTCTGAAATGGTCGACATCTATTTCAATATTTATTTAATTCAAATGTAAGTTTGTTGTACTGATCAATTCACTCACTTGGGAATTCTTCGCACTTTGGCACCGATTGGTTTCTGACCATCGATCTGAAGTGCAATATTCGTAACTGCGCCCCCGTGTTCATACGTAATCGGAGGGGTGTCGGACCATCCACCCGAGAGGTCAGCTCTCGCCGCACAACGTCCGGTGACCCACTTGCCCATACGAGAAGGTGAACAGGGTGATGTGCTGATCAACTGAAATGAATATTCATATCCGTAGAAAATCAAGACGACCTTATATAGTTGGGTGTATAATACAGATGGTTTTATGTTATAAAATTGTGTATTTCGTACATAAAAAGTAGGGCTGTGCACCAGTTCTCGATATACCGTATGTACCGGTGCAAGGATAACAATACGGGTATTGATAACCGTTATTCATAATAACGATACACTAAAACAATCTGCAGATCGGCGTTTTTTGCATACAAACACCTCATACCCAGATGTTTCAGTGTTTTGAAGAAAAATATCAGCCCGATTTAATTGCAATGACATTAAACAACAGACTGGAATTATTGCATATAAATTTGTTCATGATATTTCATTGTTAATTGTCTTTTACTGTAGGCTTTCTTTAATTCTCCTATTGATACAGCTTAGCGATACGTATTATGATACGTATCGTATCGGTTTTACTGTATCGTGATACGTATCGTATCGTTAAAAAGATAAAGCCCTAATAAACAGTGTACACTTAATCAATACTTGCCCGAGCGATCTGCTATTCACTTAAGCGCCATTATTTATTATCAGCTATTCACAGTCAGAGATTTTGGCATTAGCATAACTTTAAATGCCCCTTTAACCCACATGACACATGATTTTAGGTCAGCAACTCAGTCGATGATTTGTCCTCTGACAGTGAACTAGTGTCCACAGAAAATAACCGATTATAAATAACGGCGCTAACGTAAACAGCATGGTAGCTCGGGTAAAATAAATACCTGATTACTTAAAAAAAAACTATAATGTGTACAACAAATGGCTTCCATTAAATCCAATTTTTCATGTGACTATATATATATTCTAATTGTTTTGAGCAGATCTATCATCATAAGATTATTTTTGGAATGCAACTAAATATTTGAAACAGTGTTTGAACTGAGGCAACAAAAGGCCACCGGACCCAGTGACCCATTTATTACTCACGGGGCCATAAACCTAGGCCTACAAATTGTCATTAAACAGACTCTTAAACTCCCGGTCCCACTTAAAAATCCCAGTTAAGACTGGCAGACCAGCTCTTATTTTGAATACTGGGAAAAACTGCAGCATAGTGGACCGAAATTATGACCATAATAGCGAGCCTCATTGCCGGGCATGATGGAAAAATGGTTGAATTCAATAGATGACGTCACAAACAAACGATAGCGGTGATCATTTTCAAGTCAAGAGCGTGGTCATTTCATTTTATTGGGGGCTGCAGCCCCAAAACTCTCGCTATTCGACACAATCATCATTCTCTTTGTTTGTCAGAAAAAAAATTAAATAATGATTATTTTCATATTTCATGGATGCCAAATATGGGCATACATTTGGGTCCGTTATACCGCACTAACCCCGAATACTGATTTGTAATAACATAAACACGCACCTGTCGGGCAGTCATAACAGCATGTCGTATAAGTATTTGCGCCGCTCCTTCATAATGCCTAGCAGCTCGGACGAGTAAATCTGGTCGGTCCAACCAATGCTTTCTCTCAGTAGCCAAGGCTTCCACACCGTCTTTTATGTTGCCCAACTGTAAATGAAGAAAAATTGCAAATGAAGGATTTGATGTGTACTATACGATCAAAGGAACAACTGACCTCTATCTTACCGTCAATGTGGATATTTTAGGCATATGAAATAACCATTAACTTCACTGAGAACATTAAATGTCATTCCTCACTTCATTTGTAAATATTTTCCATCTTGTTTGGTTTTATTTTGTTGGTTAAAAGATTATGTTCTTTGTTTTATTGTCAAGACTGTCACCGCCCGTTAATAAAGTTTCATCTTCCCTTATCTTATCTTACTTCACAGCTATTTCGGGTTCTGCGAGTCTCCAGGAGAACTCGTGTTTTCTGACAATTCAGTTTGTTTGCCCATTTCAAGTTCTCCAATATACATTTTTTTTGGTCAGTTGCACAACTACAATTATTTTTTGGCGTTTACTTCAAACATATTTTTGCATTCTCCCATGAGACTAATTGCACTCTCCGACGAGACTTGTTGCCATTACCTCCAGTATTTGGAAAGCGATGGCCCATCGAGGGTTGGCAGCAGGTCCACTCCTCATGCCCCCCAATCCGGCGGCCATATTGCCCAAAACGTCTGCAATACTCGCTAACGCTCGGGCAGCGATTCCTGCAGATTCACACTCTCGAGCCACTAAATCATAAACGAAAACAATCATTAAAGTGATAAGGAACAATTCAACTAATTTCCGTAGTTTTACAAAAGTGCCATGGGTCAGGAATCGAACCCTGGACTAGTTGTAGAGCAAGTAGCCTTTGCCACTCGGCCTCTGACAGATACGTTGATTCATACATCGATATAAGATTCCATTCAGATTTCAGCGATAAGCACATGTGACTTCTGTTTGAAAGCAAATGGCCAGTATGATGTTATAAATCCTCTACAAAAAATCGTGATAACGTCACCAAGACCATCCGTTCCATTAAAAATTTAGGGGGGGGGGGGGGGGGGGTGGGGGGGTGACCTGAAAATTTGTAGACACCCCCCTCCCCTCACCCCCGATATCTGGTTTTTGACAGATCCCCGCTTTTTTTCTACATCAAGATATTAAGAAAATACTGGTCAACCACCCCCTCTCCCTCGATATCAGTTTTCCCGAAGCCCTGGATATCTGAAAAATCTTTAGGTCCGCCCCCGCCTCTTTTTTAAATGGAACATTCATGTCACACACCTGAACATTGATCAAACGCACTAAAACTGAGGTCATGTACATGCGCAAATGGCTGCACAAAGTGTGAATAGAGTCATGTAACAAATACACATAATAGTGGACTTTTGAGACAACAGGGGGAGCCACACACTGGTCCCTACGACCTTCGTTTGATTACGTAATCATGCAATCGGGTCATAGAGATGGTCAGTTCACATGTGATGTTAGAATAGCACAATGCATGATGTCACCATTACACAATACCAGATGACGTCATGCATTCTACTATCGAGTGCATTGATGATGTCACAAAAGTTGTGGGGACTAGCACGCGACTCCTGTTAACCCTATGGACTCGCGAGCAGTCTTCCCGAAGTCTGCTGGACCGACGGACCTGACCATCCAAATTTCATTCGGTCTGGCAAAAGACAACATATTTTATAATGATATTTCATAAAGACATGGGCTCATTTTGACATGCGGTCCTGCGAAGGACAGTTGAACTTCGGGAAGACTGCATGAGTCCTCCATTGCAGCTCTCAGATGAAAATCTTTGCCGCTATCAATTAAGTGTTGCTGATGATCATACCTTCGTCCAAAGTGGACAGCATGAACTGATGATAGTCATCCACACAAGCGCTCCAGTACAGTCCCGACATGCCCTGAGCTTTTTGTTGGAGAAGTGTTTCTCGGACTTGACATTTTCCTTTCATGTAAAAAAGCTGCCTGAAAAGACGAGTAATTTCTAATCATTCATTCAAAGCAGTTTTTCAGTTTAATATCTCGTTCTTTGCTACTGTACTTGTATAAAAATTCCTCAAAGAATAGATGTTTGGAAGAGTGACATTGAGAAGTACATTTGTTGCATTTGACCAAAGTTAACGAAACCTTTACATGTTATTACTTATCTATACTAGTTACAAATCTTTGCATAAGTCGGAACATCGTCTTTTGAATGAAATCAGGACTTTCAGGTCAAAAGGGGGAGCTATATACCAGTCCTAAAGCCCTTGTTTGATGACGTCATCATACAATCAGGTCATTGAGTGCATTGATGACATCACAATAGTACCGGCATAGAGCTCCCCCTACAGACTAAAAAGTTTCCCATTTGATTTATTCCAATTTTTATTCAAATCTATTGACCATTTTCAAGTATAACATCTCTGTACTTTATACAATAAATCAAAATGCATGGTAGGCGGGCACCCTGTTGGGCGTATTTGCCTTTAAAGGCATGGTTGGGTTTAGTGCAGTATAGCGACCCAAATCTATGCCCATATTTGACGCCCATTAAAAATTCAATTTTATCAAATATTTCACAAGTTTGAAGTTCTAGCACAATCAAAATAACATTTGGTGCAGATGACCGGGGGGAAAAGAAAAAATAAATGCTGTCTTTACTGTGAAGATGAAACCGCCGTCATAACTACATCAGTTTGTGACGTCATACATTGATTTCAAGCATTATACGTCATAGGCCTGGCAATGAGGCTCGTTAAATATGGTCATAAATCTGGGTCCGCTATACTGCACTTTTTCCGCAAAGTTTACTGAATACATCGATCATTTACCGTCGTTGTTCAAATTCAGCCGAGGTATTAACTGCCGATAGAATCTGAGCCAAAGACAAACGCCAACTGGTTCTCCATCTGCAACGAGCCAAATGCAAATTCTTTAAGGGTTTGTCTCGCAAACTTACGAGACCTTCATAGTTTCAAACCTCAGGTTACATTTGTAGCATAACACACAAACAGCAAAAACAGCGGCAGTTTAATCTTACGCCGGGCAACATCGAACTTCACCACATCGCCATTTGCCAGCTCCGACAAACTCAATCATCACAAGCAACCTCATAATTTGTCACAAAACTAATGTGTCATATTATTGACAATGTTCTAACATCATTACATGCGTCTAAGAAGCGCTGGTGATAGTTCCTATAAAGTTGTGAATTTTGATGCCGTGCAAATCTATGTCAGGGCTGTTCCATTTAAAAAAGAGATATCTGTTTTTTGGCAACCCACCACATCCGCTTTTTCCTACATTAAGATATTAAGAAAACCCTGGTCAACCACCCCCTCCCCCTCTTTTTTTCCTTTAGAAACCCCCCCCCCCCTTCCCCCACTTTTTCAAAAAAATGCTGGTCCACCCTTTTTAAAAAATGGAACAGCCCTAAAAAAGTCTACAACATCCTAGGTGTAAAGTTAATAGTCTATTCAATCTTTATCACAAAGCAGTCTAAATTGCAAGGTTATCTCATATTCTTTTTATCTGTTGATTTATCTGTTGAATGTAGAGCACCAACGAAAGTTTGAAAACTTACTTATCCAACATATCGGCATCTTCATGACACCCCAAGAGCCAGAGAATTTCCGACATGCCTACGACGTAATGAATGTGGGACATCGGAAAAAGCCTCGCGTGCAACAAACACATTTCTTCTGGTTTCTGAAAATGAAATATTTTTAAAATCAAATATTCAGAATCTCTAATGTGTTCTACATTTGTAAATTATTATCTAGAACAACGATAGGTCACGGACATTTATAAAAATGTCTACCGTGACTATTCATTAGAGTAAGCGTACCTAATTCTGTGATTACCCTGAACTACAAATGATATTTATTCATATGTTTTTTCAGGCAATGACCGTGAAATGAAAAATTAATTAAAGAAGGAGATTCAGGGGTTTAGTGCAGTATAGCGGACCCAAATTTATGCCTATATTTGGCATCCATTAATATGAAAATAATCACTATTTTTGACCAAATTTTGTGCTAGTACACAATAAGAATAACATTTTTATGGAGTAGCAGGGTTTGGGGCAGCAGCCTCCAAGAAAAAACTAAATGTAAACAATAAAAGCTGCGTTCTTTGGTTACGTCACATTTTTTATTCAAGCATTTGACGTCATTGGCCTGGCAATGTGACTCGCTAAATATGGTCTTAAATTTGGGTCCGCTATATTGCACTTTTTCCGATTCAGCTTGCAGGTTTCACAGAATTAGGTCCACAAAGAAGTACTCTATTTATTACTGACAATACAAAATTATAATTTTAGCAAAATTAAATCGAAAACAATCATTTTCATAACTCACAGCATCCTGGCACCACAGATCTTCTTTAGAGATTCTGGTTCGAGCGATAAATTCCTCCCATGATTGATTCATGATTGTTGACGTGTCCGAACCCGCAGGAGCCTAATAAGTAGCATAAAGATGATTTACATTGTTACAATTACCTCCTTGGGCATGCCTGTTCAAGTATGAGTCTTTCTCAACTCCCTGGCCAGGGGTATAGAGCCGAGCAGCCGTAGCCAGGGAATCAGGCTAAGCACTCTACAATTACCTTCACTGCCTCTAGTCAAGTACCCATTTGCACCCGGGTGGAGTGAAGCAGCGGTTCAAGGAGGATCTGCTCAGTTACAGCGAAAGTTTCAACACGAGCATTGTTATGAAAAACGGTCTTAAAAACAGTTGGGAGACTGAGGTTAAGATAGACGTGGAAAGTGCAGCCCTCTAAGGCACGTTCTTGCCCCTCGCAAGGGTTGATTGATGGGGTGAGGGAGAGGAGGATTCCACCAATGTTAGGCAGAAACAATGTACGAAAGACCATACTTATTTGATTTTTACGAAACTTCTCAGATTTTCTCAGGGCAAATTTCAAAGATCAGGTCATTTCGAAAATTCAAACATAAAATAAAAGTTCATATAATAAACTTATACTGTAACGCATGATATCTAGATATCATTTTATTGTCTGTCAGAAACTTCTCATCATATACACACAAAAACATCGTTTTCTCAGCACTGAAACTTTTAAATGATGGATGTTTGTGAACTCCAAAACAATAGCATAAGTATTATTGTCATGGCAATAAAGATCATTTGATTTCGCTATATTAGTAGATCCGAGAAGTTAAAAAACACATAAAATGTCACCTAAACTGAGCGACCAGAAAAAGCGAATGTGATTACCAAAAGGTCATCTCTAGTGCCGAATGAAGCGAGTACCCGCTGGGTAGTTCCATCGCCATGACGACTGGGAAGACTAATGGAAAATGCTTGGATGACCACGTCTGATGGAAGGTTGCATGGATTGATATTCTGAAAAAGACAATATGCATTCTTAGTAATCTACCAGCTGAGCTCAAAGTCCACATGGACTTGAACAAAAATGGAAACCATGAAAAAAGGTTGCTAAAAGATTGGTAGAACTAAAGGAAAATGATTAATTGAATTTGAATTGAAATGTATATATAGAATGGTGACAATTTATTTAGATGTGGAAATGGAAGGGAGCCTTATTCGTTTTAAGAGTATGTGAACTTTCGGGCCTGACTGTAATTTGTTATAAAACTAACATTTTACAGCACTGGCGACTTTCTAACAAAGTGACAGAGATCTATTATTTAAATGTTTATTGCAGTTTATTTACAGGGCAAAATTTGGAGTTGCAGCGAATCCCAAATGAATGTTGTCAAGTGTACACATGTCATGACCTCAGACTAACCTTGAAGTCGCAAGGCAATAACCCACTGACGATGCACTTAGCACCAACTGAGACCGGCCCGGAAAGATGACTGTGACACAAAACGCTGCCCTGACCAACTCTCACGGGTTCCTGAATGAAGGAGTTGACGTAAACCGAAGACTCGGAACACTAAAATTAAAATGTAACGACAAAATTAAATCAGACTGTGTCATTACTTCATCACGTGTACTGTGATTTTGAATTGAATTGAATTTATTCACAAGATCATTCAATCAGCACATTCATAAAAATAACAATAATACAATTTACGATATGATTTGGGTCTTGTCAGGAGACCTCCGAAGCCAAACGGCTGTTATGGAGGCCACCTGGTGCAAAAACACAACAACAAAAAACATAACATAAAAAGTATTTTTGTAATATATAAAGAGAATGAAAAAAAGTAAATAAATAAACCCCATATTACACACGCATAAATAAATATATGTATATAATAGACAGGTACATTACAATTGTGATTTTACCTAATAACAACATGAACAGGCAGACGCAGAAGGTGATAATGGTGCATTGTGGATCAGATTAAACAGACAGCGCACTCTGTGCTAGTTTTATTTCTTTTCAAATAACGACTATTACGCTTATTATTAATTTAAATGAAACCATATGCATGCAATGATAACAAAATGTCTAATTTCTCGATGCTACTGGGTCTGAAACTAAGTGAGCTTAATATGTCCAGCTGCAGGCAGACGTAATGGTGAGATGATAAGGCTTGGAGTCCACATCATGTTACACATTTACTCCATGGGTGGTGTCTTTTACTTGCCTCAGCATAGACACCGAGTACACCTTCAATTTAACGTCTCATGCGATCGACATCCAGCTGCTAGGATGTAGCTCATGAAGACCACAAAAAAAATTTTGAATTGACTTGTATCACACTTACTCCTTCGCTTAACGTTGAACACAACACCCGACTTTTAGCAAAAGGCAAAGACGGATCCAAAGTTATTGGAAGATCGGTGATGCATTTGTAAAAATTGGCAGTACTCTCATTTAGGTACAAATGTCTACCAGTTGGAACATGTACTGAAAAAGGCAAAAATCGTGTATCAATTTATGTTATATGGAAAAAGAGCAGTATAGCGGACCCAGATTTATGACCATATTTAGCAAGCCTCGTTGCCAGGCCTATGACGTCGAAAAACTGAAGTTATCGATGATGTTTCAAATAAACGACGGCGGTAATCATTTTAAAGGCAAGAACATTGTTTTTTTGTTTTTTTTTATCAAACCCCCGCTACTAGACACAAACATTTTTTGTTTTGTTTGTCAAAACTAAATTTGGTAAAAAGAGTGATTATGTTCATATTTAATGGACGCCAAATATTGGCATAAATTTGGGTCCGCTATACTGCACTAAACCCTTTTAAATATATTTTTAATATTTCCAATTTAGACCTTCTATCTAATTGTACAATCTTGTGTACGAAATATAACGTTTATACATAAAGAATAACGAAGACTGATAATCAAGGAATGATTATAAATTACATATGATTTACCAACATAATTTAACTCTGTATTTGGTACTATTTTCTAGCGATTTATTACGTGCTACGACAATAATTCGATATTCATAATTACTGCATTTGGCGGGGGCAAAATGCCGAATGTTCTTCCACAGTTGCGTCCTGGCTTGTGCCTCCACCTGGTGTTTATCGTAGGCATCAGGACTTGTGCTGCCCTCTTTCTGATTGACCATGTGATTTTTGTGCTCGAGGATGAAATCATTTTCACTGACTTCGGCACACAGCGCTAATAAGATATCAAAGAACAGTGATAGCTGGAAAGAGAACGCCATGCATAATTAAGATACTATGAAAGCAAGATAGCTCATGAAGTCAACCAATTTTCTGAGCACTATAAGCTTCATAAAGGTAGTTATTAGTTAAGTGAAATATTCAATCCATTTGGCTGCATTAAAATTTGCCACGACATCAAGATATTTCAGATATAAGGAATACTTTTTGGATCCCAGTCACAGTGTTGAAACATCGCCAGAGATATAAAATGTTAGTTGGAGTAACAATAACGAACAAGCAATTTCGATGCTGTGACTGGCGAAGTTATGTCACCCAGCGTATGCATCACATTTAATTTAATTTCGGATTAATGTACCATGAAAAGCAAAACCATTTTGGCATGAGTGGTTTTATCGTAATTTATATATTTACCTGAATAGGGGTGGCGCCACTGTCTAGTCCCATATAAGTACACGCATCTAACGGAGGTTGGGTATGTAGGGCGAGGAGAACTTCAGCCACGGAAACATTGAAATACAATACACCAGCGACCTAAAACAATCAATCAGCGTAAAGCAATAAACTTATGACTGTATTACCTAAAGTCTATCAAAATATTATAATATATATTTTTTTTTTTGCTTGTTGGTTATTTTGTATTAGTGTTACAATTATTGATTTATTATATCGATTATTTTTGTACTAATTCGTAAGAATGTGTGGCACTAGCACTGACTAATTAGGACATGAGATGGTCTTCCTTGGTGATTACTTAGTTAATCTCCAGGTGGCACCAGGTGTCAGTGGAATTAGGACACCTGGTCAGCTGACCTTTTGATCAACTGACTGACCTGAATTAGGTCAGACACTTTCCAACAAGAAGCAGCAATGGCAGCCCAAGCAGGGCTGTCATGTCATGCTTGTTAATAGACAATAAATCTAGTTAAAACCAACTTGGAAGCCTCAGTTGTCAGTGCCACAAATACACTGCAGAAAGTAAATAAATTTTGAATCGAATATTTATATCGAGACCAGGCAATTGCCGTTCAGGGCATGACCAATGATTGACCAGCCCAAGAAATCGATCCTTTAATCGGAAGCCAATTAATTAATCAGACAAAATTGGTTGATTAAGACAAGAATGGCTATATATAAATGATTGCGTTATTACCAATGCTACAGTCTCCTCCTCCCCAGCCAATTCAGCAAGAGTCGTCTCCGAACTTTTGTAAAGGATGTCTTGAATTTCTTTCTGAAAATAACCAGATTGTGAATTACACCAAAAACGATATAAAGTTTCAGTGCAGTACAAAAAAAGATCAAAAAGAAAAAAAAAAATTTTTTTTTAGAGTGTTAGCGCGAAAGTGGATGCTACGGTCTAGTGGTCACTGGTTAAGGTTCGAACCCCAACATATGACATGGAGAAGTTAAGCAACCACAGTGATGGAGCCCGAACATCAGACCCTCGATAACACCTCTCCACAGGAGAGGGTCTGACCGATATGAACACACAGAGCGCTATGGGCTGAGAGTAGGTCAATCACTATTCTCGTTAAATTCAACTAGGCGGCAAATAAAACAGTTATTTAAAATTTGTCTGGTTTGACATTGAATCATCTTATTAAGCAGACATGCCAACTTTGGAGGAAGCATTTCCGGGTCAGTGACGGGCGAGGCCAGAAGATCACATCATGGATACTAACAATGTATATTATGTATTGTAATTTTTTGCTGGGTTCAGTGTTCAATTTCCGGACTTGACCCGGCAATTCCGGGTCAGTTAATGTCTGACTAAGTACAGGGAATCCTTGATTGTATTCTTATGATTAATAGAGGAGTTGGGGGCCTAGCTAAGTGGTAGATTGCAGGCCTTCCAACCACTGGATCCTGGGTTCAAATCCAGCTTGAGCCTAAGTTGGATGGCTGTTTCATCCTTAATCTCATTGCCATGTTCCCTGCCTGTCCTAATTAGCCCATCAGGTGCAGAAATACCGGACGTAAAGCCTTATAATTACTCGCTGCCCTACCAGGATTCTTGCTCCCCCGAATTCACCAATTAAGACCCTCTCCTACATAGAGGCCTGATCGAGGGTTTTGCGTCACGACTGGATGGAACTCGTGCGAGCTCTTAAACTGAATACCCCCTTGAGAAAGACTCTAAATTGGTCGGCCAAGGGCTGTTGTAATTGAAAAGTCACCAGGTCATGTGTACATTCGTACCACATATTATAAACCCACAACATTTTCAATTTCAATTTAAATATTTAATTTGGCTGATATTAAAATCATTACATTGAACACATCACTGACCTCTTTGTTCAGTTTGTAGACCCCGTGATCGACAGCATATTGAGGAGATGCAGGGACGCTGATTGCGCAAACGGCATAAGTGCCAAACTGCTCCGATCCTATAAATTACCAAATAACGTCTTGCAATATCAGGACATGGAGAAGAACTATGATATGTTTACATGGAAAAGTTTACATAATTCATGCAAAAACCTGCTGGTTAGGCGACGGTTTTTTGATCTTTCGTTTCTCGACACCGCCGGCCACTATTGCAGTGCCGCTCAATTAATAAATCAACAATTGTCTGGGCAAATATGTGTATTGCATCTCAAAGTATCACATCACCTGTGTTAATTTATGAAAAAAAAAAACTTTCTGGGGATTCTTTTTTGTTTTCCGACCGACCGTCTCATGAAAAACAGTCCGAGAAAGTTCCGAGAAACATAAGATAAAAAAACCGTGGCCTTACTGTCAATATAATTTACAGAATGTTACTTTATTTTTACAAAATCATAAAATAACCATTGTAACAATCAATTTAGTCATCTTACCTACAACTTCAGGAATGTCCAAAAACATATCAGTGCTACAGACCCAGACTCCTGGAGGGGAGTTGACGGCCAACTGAAAATCAAATCATCAATTCGTCTAGAGTGTGAGAACAAATCAATGTTTAATTACAATATTGACAAGAACAATCTTTCTGAAATCAAATACAGAAGCAACAATAATCTGCAGGTAATTTAGAAGACAAACTATCTGCCCCTCAACAGAAAATGTCAACCGAATTAATAGTAAATACATAAACAACTATAATATTATAATCCATATGGTGACATTAAATTATCCTTCAAGAACACAAGTTGAATTACACATTTAGCGGCATTTCTACCTACCTTATAAGTTAATGCATGAAGTAAAAGGTCTATGTTGCAAACCAACAGATCAGCATGATCTTCGCTTGAAACGGTCAGAGGCACCGCACTGAAAGCTCTCCCGCACGGGTCGAAAGGAAAATTACGCCCCTGAAATAAAATGAAATGAAATGAAAACAAGTAATTCCCCTAAAGGGGAGGATTGACCTAGTAAATCAAAGCAGACTCAGCAGTGGGAATGATAGTACTACTACAAAAATGGAGCAACAGCGGGTGCAAAACTGAAATATTTAGTTTTTCGAAAATAGCAGAGAAATTTAGCAACAGCAAACTAATTTAATAAACCAAATGTGGTGTACTAGCTGGCAATGTATTTTCTGTAATGAGAAATTGAATTGTACATTTTGTGAGCATAACTGATTGATACGTGAAATAGAAAATCACTCTCAACAACCGTTGATCGGCGAGAAAACATTGATCCTCAGATCCAGCGCTCTGCCGCCACTAGCGGTGCCACTATCACGTAACTGCTACAACTGCTAGGAGCGTGGTTAAGCGGACTCATTAAGTCAATATCAGTTAGTGTGTGTGTGTGTGATTAGGGCTTTACGTCCTGTATTTATACACCAGGTGAGCTAATTAGGACAGACAGAGACCATGGCAATGAGATGAAGGATGAAACAGCCATCCAACTTAGGCTCGACCGGGAATCGATCCCGGGACCCAGCGGTTGGAAGCCCAGAGCGCTACTTCTGAGCTATGCCCCCGCCCTAATTATCAGTTAGTTGTGCAAATTTGTTATTTCCTTTCAATAAAATTTGGACCTCTGCATGTCGATAAAATTAATTCATTATGGTCTATATAAATCTATGTCTCAAAGTAGCTGGTCTGAAGCTTGGTGAGTTTATAAACCAACTGCCAGAGGAAGATGTAATGATGACATGATGAGGCTTGAGAACAGAATTTACCATGTGCATGATGAGTATTTTCTGGTGATGAAGAATTTCCGCTGAAATAACCTGAAATTATAGAAAAAGGAATACTTATTACTTAATGTCTCAACATCTGTAGTCTAAACATTAAACTGAACTAATTAAATCATTTGGGTTTAGTGCAGTATAGCGGACCAAAATCTGTACCCATACTTGGCGTCCATTAAAAAAATTTTTTTATCAAATATTTTACTAGTTTGAAGTTCTAGAACAATTAAAATAACATTTGGTGTAGAATAGCGGCGGTTTGGGGGCGGTAGCCCCCTAGAAAAAGCAAAAAGAAACTCTGTCTTTACCGTGAATATGAAAACCGCCGTCATAACTACATTAGTTTGTGATGTCATAAATTGATTTCAAGCACTTTTACGTCATAGGCTCGTCAAATATGGTCATAAATCTGGGTCCGCTCTACTGCACTTTTTCCTATCATTTCTGTATCAATCCCAAGTAACACAGAAACATATGACTCATTATAATTTACCATGAACTATCAGTAAAAAATAACACTGATTACTTAAAACATTTTCTTACAGCGAGACGTTTTCTGGCCCCTAGGTGTTCTGCGGCCACGAGCAATGCATTCAAGGTGGCGCCACCGCTCCCAACCTGTTGCTTTGGATCCTCCACGACAGCCAATAAAGTGCCCGGGTCGATGAAACCCTTCTTCTGCCTCAATTCCAACTCTGTTTCATCAAATTAGAAGGCAATTACAATGGCGGCAAATTGTCAGTAATAAAGTGATATGACACATACAATAATCCAGCAGTAACAATAAATTTTCAGTACAATTTTAATGGAGTATTGAAGTACATTAAGAAAATTAATTAAATTAACATGTGTTCCAGCTAGGATTTAAATTGGGCAAGGCGCACAAGAATATTAGGGCACCTAAATAAGACTCATATAGGGAGGCCACTTCACTTTTTTGCGGGCATGGCGCTGACAAGATTGGGAATGTGCTCAAATGGCCCAGCTGGAACACTGATTAACTAAATGTTAAATTTATCAATGTGTGTAAATGAAGTTCCAAACCCTTGGAATCAGTAAGACACCAGCCATAATTACACAGACTAAAAGCAAATCTATTAAATTTAATTATTAGTGGTAAAGCAAAATTTATCTGCAAAAGTTTTAAGTACTGTCCATAACGAAACTTATGTTAGAGTCAGCTAAATACATGGATTGAATACAATTTAATTGAATAATAGTTGAGCGCTGCACACATTTGAAGCACTGCCCATAACAAAATCAGCCATAACTAAAATCAAATTAAATGCAGTGTCCGCATGAATGATAATTTATAATTATAAATTAATAATTATTATAACACTGGTCGGTGTGATCAAGTAGCCAATTAGCTCATTAAATGGGCTTTATTTTGCCTCCAATCTGTCAGTTATATGAACTGTTCGATTGCAATATTGGTCAAAGGCATAATCCATAGAAGTGGAGCACACAGATTGCAATTGACTCTGTGGCAGCTTCAACAGTTCAATTGAAGTGTCAAGTCCCCCATGCTTTAAGCCTAAGTGCAATTGACTGCTCAAAGGCTGCTAAGTCTTTCAACAACAGCTTTGTAGATCTATTCCACTTTGATTTTGTGATTTTTATGTGAATTACTGCTTTAGTAAATATGAATAATAACCACACTTTTATATTTCTATTCATACATGTACCATATAAATTATTTTAAAGTAATTGCAGTGTGGGCAGGAGGGTGCATTTTACTGGAAAAGTGGAAGTTAATGATATGTAGTTTGTGGTAACATGGGTACTTTTGATTAAATAATAATTATAAGCATCCCTTCCTGTCGCTTCTGATGTAAGAAATATCATTCCTGCCAATTTTGAAAGTTAATAATCTTGAGTAATATGAGCATCGCTGACATGGACCACTGCTCCACACATAAAAAAATATGATAAAACCTGTTTGCCAGGGTATGACATTGTAACAGGTGCGGCTAATGCTTTGGTTTTTTTATGTCATGATTAATGACAAAGAACTCCCCTCAGCCTGTGTAATTTTATTTTCTTTCTATTCTTGTAATTTTAATTTAAACTTAACTTATATATGCTTTCAAGAAGGAAAATGATATATGTACAAGGAAAATGATATATGTACAACATTATTGTGAAATGTATGGCAATAAAAAATATCTCTCCCAGTTATTAAGAAACCCATGGTCCGGGATAACAAGCTTGGGAAATGGGTAAAAAATTGCATTTGAAGTATTACATGTATTAATACGGACCAGAAGAACATGAAACGGACCAGTACCTCATTAAAGGTGGTGGTGCATTTGGACCAGTATGAAATTTCATGAGCTGCAGACACTGAAATGCCCGACTTACCCTTTCGATAGGCCTGTGCATTGTCTTTCGATTGGCATGTCAGTATAATCATGGTCCATGGTGCCTCGCAATGTTGGATATTATCCTTTTTGGACAAACGTGCTGCCATCTTATTTCTATAAATTATAACATTAAAAAAAAGAAGTAAAAATTTATTTTCTTTTAACATTTATATCTGAAAAATGCATCTCAGTGATTGTTTATTAATTAATTTCTGTGCCTTTGTCACTTGCCTTCTATAGTAGTGATTATATATTTTGTTACCTAGAGCTATATGATGATAAAAATTCATTTATTCATTAAATATCACATATGGAATAATGCAACACTTCAGTGCGCAATGCTAAACACAAATGCTACTGGAATGCAGATAATACAATGAGGCATGCACTAAAAGTCACAACAACCTAGTTCTTTTCCATTGTTAAAAAAAGCGACAAAAAACATGACAATTCCAGCCCCACCCCAAAAGTAAATTTATATTCAACCCTCAACTAAATGATTGGTGTGAAAAATGCCATGGCATGAACTAAATAGTTTCATATATATTCTCAGAAATATGATGAGCCACTTAACTATTTCAATAGTCAATTAGAATTTAATATTAATATTTTTTTGGTAAATTTGTTAACAGCCTTTACACCAGAGGCGCCCCAGGCACCAATATTAAACCAGTCCACGTCTACAGAACATTTTTAAGCAATCAATCCAAAATGGATGGACCCCATACCTTCCTCTCCTCCAACAGTAATGTCTTTCGTGTATAAAGACACAAAAATGTGCCTTAGACCGGTTGTCAGATCTTCACAACACGTTAATTTCCACATCTATCTCACCCACAATTCACAACATTGGGATTGGGTAGTGTACTAGTATTCCCAAAGAGGGCGCTTCTGACTCACAGCGCCACTGCTGGAAAAAGTTGAAACTAAAATATCGTAGAACTTGGAATATCTCTAGCTATGTTTATACTGAAATTACATCTTTGCATTTAGATCACCCCAGGGGCGATAAAAGAACATTTTTCAAAGGCAATATTAGATTTTCCATTCAAAACATGTATCATTTGTTTATGGGTGTCAAATAAATTCAATTACTAAAAAAAAAAAAAAAAAAATCAAACTTCACGTAAATTAGACTATCTTTAGAGCGATTTACTGTAAAGTTATAGTATTTAGATGTAGTTCTGTAGATTCATAGTTGTAGTATATCAGACCCTTTATTACCATATGCAATAAAACTCATTCATTCATAGTTAGTATATATTATTGATTTTGTGTTTTTGTTTTTCGATTATGAAAATATAGGTTCCTATTTAATTCTATTTTACACATCTGACATAAATTTGATTTTTTTTCTGCACTGAGCAGAGATCATATAAGTTTATTTAAGTTCAAATATTAAAAATATGTGTATATAATTTAGCGTACATTGTTTGATTTATTCAGCAGGGATCGCACTGAGAGCTACTGAGTCTGCATGTTATCAATTTATTATTTGTACCTAATGTGTACACCAAGGAGTGAATGTATTAATGCAGCTGATCGCACTAAGTCTGTATTTCTATCAATTTATTATTGCCTTATGTGTACAACCAGGAGTGAATGTGACATGTGTATTAATGCACTGAACAGTGATCATGAGGGCAGTTTAACGCGCGAAAACCGTATTTGACACGTCGTGTCAAGGCTATTTTTAGAAAATGCTTTCGAGTGCGCATGCTCGGCTTTCGCGTCATGACGCATCTTGCGCCCTCACGTGACCAAACGGGAACTACATGGCAAACAAACAACTTTATTTCTAGTGGGCTTAAATATTGTTGAGCCGAGAAATATAAGTTCTAGGTGTCTTTTGGACACTTTTGCCATCATTCTCTGTCCGTTTCGGTGACTAACTCGTGGCTAACTGGGGAGAATGGCACACAAACTTTGACCTCATTTGCATAATTCGGCAGGCGACGTTCTCACCACAGTTCGCCATCTCTGCAACTGACTCAGCAGAAAACGCTGAAAATTGGCATTAACGAGGGTTTAACAAAGTATCAGAATAGTCGTACATCTCCACAAGTGTATCGGTGACTCCTACAAGAAGAGGTGAGTGGTATTTCTCATGTTCAGGTGCATTTTTTGCCTCCTAAATGGAGACAGCGAGACCGACCATCCCTGGTTAGGGCAAGATGGCGATCGCAGATGGCGCTGGGAGGATAGTTGGGGGCGCTGAAGGCGGCGGGCAGGAGTGACACCTGTGGTCCAAGTCCCAAGGAGTCAGGGGCTTCTGAGGATCCGACTATTTAATATCTGGGCCTTTCTAATATGATACGACTACAGTTATGGCTAATAATTCGAGGCTTGTTGGTGATTCAATATGGCGTCGATGTAAAGGGCGGTTGAGCTTCCTTGTAGACATGGCGGCTCTTGCCTTCCAACATTTCCAACCGGCTTCTCCGTCTGCCTTCCATTTGTTAGTACCAAAAACCAACGTTGGGTGCGCAATCGTTTCATATACCATAATAAACCAAGTGCCTAGTAGTTAGGATTGGAATAAAGTGAATTTAGTCTTATGAGAGAATAGAATTTCGAGAGGGAAACGTTTCGCCATAAGTTTGCCTTGCTCAAGGCAGCCCTGGCAAAGGGCACGTTTTTCACTCATACCTCTGCAGTGCATGGGATTGTATCGGCCACGGCAGTTCAATGGCCAAACGAACCCCCTTCTTGTCCATTTTAGGCCGTCATTTAACTCATTAGACATTATGGTTAGATAAGGAATTAGCAATTGTGGTTAATTTTTCACTGAGAAACTATTTTGAGCTCGTAATGATTGTCTGTCCCAGTTTCGAAAAGATCAATAACAGTGTGCCGGTTGAGTAAGGGGCCCCGATGGGTTGTCATGGCAGCAGCTGCAAAAGAGGCCTCAAATGGGGAGTCAGTTTGAAATTAACTGTTTATCTTGTGCAATGGACTTTAGTCTGTAGTAGTTTAGAGTAAATGTTGCACTGGCTGTGACATAAACAATGGAATCCTGATATGATAAGCTAATTGAAAATGAATCATGCTGTGGTCACATGATCATTGATCTCAGCTGGATCATTCTCAAAGCTGCAATGTCAATGAGATGAAAATATTGAAATGCTGCAGCAGACCTGAATTGGAAATTTGGAATATTTGTTGTTGTTGCTGTAGTAATTTGTCTTTGTTGGCATTCAAAATGGGACTGGTGTTCCAAAATCATTAAATGATCCAAATTCATATACCTTTTTCCAGTATGATTTACTATAATTTACAAAAAAAACTTGCACACTGGTCTTTTTTATTTAAAAGCAAAATGATAATTTAGTGTGTCGCATCTGTAGCTTCTTTCTCATGCCAATTTCTGCCTTTGTTGATTTTGATAATGTAAGTTTTTGGTATTCGGTCGGTCTTTCGAATAAAACCCAAGTTTGCTGCTTTTCTCGGAATTCTGTATAAAATGTATTGAGCCTACGTTAGATGGCTGTTTCATCCTTCATCTCATTCATATGCCATGGTCCCTGCCTGTCCTAATTAGCCCATCAGGTGCAGAAATACAGAACATAAAGCCCTAATCCACCCACCCGTCCGACATAAACCATATAAGTGTGGATTACACAAATCCGCTGAAAAAGTTTCGAATATTCCTGGATAATTATTTCATATTGCAGTGTTCAAGACTCGTCAAATTTAGTACTGGTCCACACGGACCAGTAAGTCCAACAAGGTGTTGGTCCGTTCACATTGTTACTGGTCCATAACTAAGCGCAACCCCTAGTACTGAGTACTTCTGGCACATCAGTGTTCATTATCTTACTCAAGATTATTAACTTTCAAAATTGGCAGGAATGATATTTTTATAGCAGAATCTACAGGAAGGGATGCTTATAATTATAAATCAATAGTACCCATGTTACCACAAACTACATATGATTAACTTCTACTTTTCCAGTAAAATGCACCCTCCTGCCCACACGGCAATTACTTTAATAATAATTTATACATGTGGTACATGTATGAATATAAATATAAAATGTAATATTATTCATATTTACTAAAGCAGTAATTAAAATCACAAAATTAAAGTGGAATAGATCTTCAAAGCTATTGTTGAAAGACTTAGCAGCCTTTGAGCAGTCAATTGCACTTAGGCCTAAAGCATGGGGGACTTGACACTTCCATTGACTGTTGAAGATGCCACAGAGTCAATTGCAATCTGTGTGCTCCACTTCTATGAATTATGCCTTTGACCAATATTGCAATCAAATAGTTAACATAACTGACAGATTGGAGGCAAAATAAAGCCCATTTAATTGGCTACTCGCTCACACGGACCAGTGCTATCCTTATCCTGCTCGCCCGTGCGCCAAGAAAGTCGGGTCGGGCGAGCGTCTAATGCGAACACTGTATTGCATATGATTTTTAAAATGTTTTGTTGTAGACTTATGAGGATTACATACAAATTGTGCAGTAAAATATTAACCTTCAAACCCAGCTTGCATTTATTCTATATTGCAATTTTGCATGGTTTCATCATTGTTTATAATTGCATTGCAGGTGAAATGGAAGCCGGCAACGGTGAGGGAGGTCAGTCTCTACAAGACATCCAGACCTACCTGGCCAGTTTCAACAAAGAAATCTCAGGGACCGGACAACAGATCCAGAACCAAGACTTCATCCTGCAGCAAGCGGGAGACTTCAATAATTTGATCGAAGGTCAAGAAGGCGGTGCTACCTTGACCGTCGTCCAGGGAGAAGATGGCACGGCGCAACTGGTGGTCACTTCTCAGTCGCAAGTGCAGATGAAACAGGAAGGGGTGAAGGAGGATCAATTCATCGAGGGCGAGGCACCGACGCTCGAAGCCGCTGCGGACATGGAGGAGGGCTCTCCGACGCCTGATCACATCGATCAACCCCTCCTGACCCCCGCGGCTCCAATCGCCCAAGAGGAGGGTGAAGTAAACCCTGCTCAACCCATCCTCAACATCCAACCGGAGGTTCAGGGCAATGATGATGCCGTACAGGTGCTCGCCTCCATAGCGGCCACTAGCATCCCTCAGGTGACGTCAACTGTCACATCTTTAGATGGACAGCAACATAGCACGAGTCCCCAATCTCAGCCAGTTGCTGTCCAGGTAGTTACTGTTGTTGTAGCTCTTCTAGTTTTCTGTCTAACCTTGCATGACTTCGGTGGTTGGTAACCTTCATTGTTTGTTAACCGATGTTGGTATTAAAACCAATTTTATAATTATGTTTATTCGTAAACCAGTATTGATTATTTCCATTAATTCTCTCATTATCCAATCAAATTAAAAGTAAAGATGAAGATTATCCCATGAATATGCTTGAAATATGATAATCTGTTTTCATATATATTGGTATTGTTTAGTAATTCATTGTGGTGCAGTAAAATAATCATTGGTAATGCTTTAACATTTGTTTTCTCTTTTACTAATATTAGTTTATTAACATAGATTCTAGCTACTACAGTGCCCGACGTCAAAGTTATGGCTGACACTGGAGTTGTGGCCTTTAATTCTGACGTCCAGGGCGGATCCAAATATTCTGAATGGACAGGGTGATAGATATCACTATATTCTAAATCCTCTGTCAGAATGTTCTGGGTCTGCCCCTGGACATCATTATTGACGTCCACAACTCGACGTCGGGCACCGTAACACTATCTAAGATGGTGACTAACTGTCGTGGATGTGTTTCTTCTTTGTTATTGGGTAATCGTATACCCCTGTAACAATGTTATCTAATGATGTATTTTATATTTCCGTCAACAGAGCACACCTCCGAGCTTGGCCACCCCTGCGTCAGCCAACTTAGCCCATGCGCAACACGCGGCCGCAGCTCAAGCCCAGCAACAGTCGGTCGTCTTGAACACGGGATCGTCGTATCAAACGGTGACCATCGTCCCTTCGGAGGTCAGTCAGGGCGGAGAGGTCAGTTATGTTCTCATCGTCTCTCAACCAGATGCAGACAGCAAGGATTTGGAGCGAAGCGGCATCTCGGACATGTCCATCTACGATTTCAAAGAAGACAGAGGAGCTGGTATTGAAGAGGAAGAGGAGGAGGAGTATGACACGGGAAGGAAGGTCATCAGGGCCACTAGGAAGTCCTACCCTGGCATGCAGGTAAGATATCTTAATACTAGTCCTACTATTATTGGTTTTGAAGTACATGGGTTCATTTGCGAAACATTAATTTAACAAAATACTGGTCCTCTGTTATTGATTGAATATATTAGTTAATTCGCAAGACGATCACATTAATTGGATTTTGGTTTCCGAAAAGGCTATGAATTACGAAGGTGCACTTACAGGGCTTTAAATATCCTTTATTAAATCACATGGATAATAATTACATGAAAAGTAACGTTTGATGATAAGAAACTTAAAAGGGCCATGCCATGTCACAAGGTCTTGGATGAACAGAGTTATTGTTTTGTTTGTCATTGAAGATTTATTTATTGGCCATTTTTAAATAAGAACATTTCATGTCACATATATATATCTTTTGAAAATAACATTCATGGCAGGCTGACCCTCAGCAAATTATACTGCATTAAAATTGAAAAGAAAATATCACTTATATATCATGTATTTTTGTCTTCAGGCGCAACTCATGTGCAATTACTGCAACTACACATCACCCAAGCGCTACTTGCTGACCAGACACATGAAGACTCACTCGGAGGAACGACCCCACAAGTGCAACATCTGCGACAGAGGCTTCAAGACGGTGGCGTCTCTGCAGAACCACATCAACACTCACACTGGCGTTCGTCCTCACAAGTGCAAAGAATGCGACGCAGCTTTCACGACTTCCGGAGAGCTGGTTCGGCACGTTCGATATCGTCACACATTTGAGAAGCCTCATCGCTGTACAGAGTGTGACTACAGCAGTGTAGAGCTCAGGTGAGCGCAGAATTTATCGCTTCGATAGTGAAAATTAGTTTTCTTGCTTGTTCGGTGTTGTTGTAGTAGACCATAATTATTGTCCATCAATGTACATTTTGATACAAAATCTAAATAATGAAATGAAATGGTCCAATATCTAAGTTAATCAAATTACAATGTAAATTAAATAATATATATACATGGATTGATATACTTTCAGTAGATATTTCGTTCTATATATCTCCTATATTTCTTGAGCACTGTATTTACTATAAAACTGGCCAATAGGTTGTGATATTATTTATTAGAATTCCCTGATTTAGGCCTTGTGTTTCTTGTTAAAGTGTCATGAAATTTGTCCTTATGTGCTGCTTACTACTCATTATATAATAATTATTATATGGTGTGGACTCCAAGCAACCTTATTATCCCATCATAACATTAACCTTTGGTAGCTGGTCATATAAGCTGACTAATCTTCAGACCCAGTAGCATTGAGAATTTGAGACAGAGACATTTTATCTGTTTTAAAGAGATACTTAGCTCATACCTTTATCTGTTTAATTATTGTTTTTTCAGCAAACTGAAACGGCACATGCGTTCTCACACTGGAGAGCGTCCTTACCAGTGTCCTCACTGCTCCTATGCCTCTCCCGACACCTACAAACTCAAGCGCCATTTGCGTATTCACACTGGAGAAAAACCCTATGAATGCGAGGTAAGAAATTGTACATGTCTTAATAATACTAGTTATAGCCCGAGTAGGATCTGGTTATATCCCGAGTAGGAGTTAGTTATACCCCGAATAGGAGCTAATTATATACAGAGTAGGAGCTAGTTATATACAGAGTAGGAGCTAATTATATCCCGAGTAGGAGCTAGTTATATACCGAGTAGGAGCTAGTTATATACCGAGTAGGAGCTAGTTATATCCCGAGTAGGAGCTAGTTATATCCCGAGTAGGAGCTAGTTATATACCGAGTAGGAGCTAGTTATATACCGAGTAGGAGCTAGTTATATACCGAATAGGAGCTAGTTAACCAAGAAGTTGTACGTGTCTTCTTACGTGTCGGCCGCACATCCTTGAAGTGATGTATTGAAAGGAATTCCGGAGTACAATTCCATTTGCTGAAGTTAAACAGTGATAGCAATTTAAGATGCGCAATCTTGAAAATAATCAGTTATAAAATCTAAAAGATTTGCCTTAGGCTTGGAAGCTATAGATGAAAAGATGTTTTAGTTTTATTAGTTCATTTTTAGGTATGCCGATAATGTGGTCTTAAATTCTGAAATTTCAAGGAAATGGCAGGCACCTTAAATAATAGTACTCTGTTTGATATATATATCTGTCATCGGAGGTATTCTCAAATGTTTATGTATATTGGTTCGTAAATACTTATTCAATTTATATTATTTGCAGGTATGCAATGCCAGATTCACACAGAGCAACAGCTTGAAAGCTCACAAACTCATTCACACCGGCAACAAACCTGTGTTCCAGTGCGAATTGTGTCCCACTACTTGTGGCCGCAAGACAGATCTTAAGATCCACGTGCAGAAACTGCACACATCAGACAAACCTCTTCAGGTGAGAATTACGCTTGTCTTTATTATAAATCATGTATCAAATTTAATGATTAGAATTAGAATCAGTTTATTTCCATTGTGAAAAAAAATACAGAATAATTTTACAGCAACAAAAAAAGTAGTGACCAAAATATTGAATGTAGGAGTGACGTCTTACAGCTGTTTTTACCGACTTGGAAACTAAACTCCAAAGAATGTGAATCCAGGACTTCCGTGCTGCACCCAATAGAAGTTGTGGATTCACATGACGTCCTCTGATGTTAGTTTTCAAGTCGATGAAATCAGCCGTAAAATATTAAAAGTTCTCAGGCAATCAATAACGGAAAATAAATTGATTACTTGAATAATATTTATATTTAAAAGATGCCCATGGTCAGTTTTTAGATTATTCGAGCTCATTTCGTGTTTTTTCTTACAGTGCAAAAAGTGCGGCAAAAGTTTCCCCGACAGATACACCTACAAGATTCATCTGAAGACTCACGAGGGCGAGAAATGCTTCAAGTGCGAACTGTGTCCCTACTCAGCCCTCTCACAGCGCCACCTGGAGTCTCATATTCTCACTCACACAGGCGAAAAACCTTACCAGTGTGAAGAGTGTGATCAGGTTGGCACTCCCGTTGTAAATATGCTTTTATTTATTTACTTTTATTTCATTTCCCGCTGCAGTGAAACTCCCTTGTCAAGGTCACTTGATTTTTGGTATCACTTTTTATCGCTCAGTTAGTTAGACTCGTAGTTAAACGTCCGTATTTTTGCCGTCGATTCTTTCCATCGACTAGAAGTATCTCCATTTATTTTTTTTCCATTGTTGTGTTTTTAGACTAGGCAATGTGTGCCTCAAAAAGAGTGATCTTTCAAATGCGTTGAACTGCATCATTTTCATTTTAATAGTCTATTTGTGAACTTCACCATCATAATGGCGAAGACTATCGAAATTAGTAATAATTCATGCTATTCGGAATGATTCTAACAGTGTTGTATGACGCCTGGGAGACTGGCATTGTAATGAAATGCCAAACTAGTTGCCAGAGGTCGTTTACTGTGCTTTGTAGTTAAAATTAAAAGTAGCCTTGTTTAGTGACAAATATAATCTTTGCTGTGTAGATGTGTTTGCATGTTGTGTAATCTACGTATATTTCTAACAATTAATGTGTCTCTAGTGATAGATGCCTCGGTAGCTGATGTGTAAATTGTTAGCTTATTTATTTTGCATGTCGTAGTAACTCCTCTTTATGAATATTTCTAGCGGAGCATCAGTCTTTGTGAACACGGCAATCAGGTCATACATTTCTTCCAATATAAAATATGAAATATTTTCGCTGTTTTGTAAATAATCTAGTGCAAAGATCTTACAGATTTTTGGCCATCTCTAAATTTCATATATTTATATGGGTTTGATTCAATTTTCACAAAGGCTGTTCACAATTTAATCGCTGTTAGTCATGGCTAATTTAACCCCTTTTTTATTACAGTCTTTCCGTCAGAAGCAGCTGCTTAAACGTCACAGGAACTTGTACCACACCCCAGATTACGTACCCCCAGCGCCCCGAGACAAGACACACGAGTGCCAGGAATGCGGGAAGTCGTTCGCTCACCGCGGGAATCTGTTGCGTCACATGGCGATGCACGACCCTGAAAACCCCGACTACCAAGACATTGAGGACACGGAGGAAGAGGAGGATGATGACGATGTAGTGGGACAAACAATCATCCAGACGCCTGTTCAGATGGTTCAGGTGGGTGCCGTGAATATATTAAAAACCTCCTTGTTGGTATTAGATAGGGTTGTCATCGATATGCTGTATGTCGATGAATCAAGAAAATACTGATATTGATATCTATAGAAAAAATAATGATATTATAATAGAAAAATCGACAAAATGCATGTTACGATTCTTTGTTTATCCTCTATAATTGTATATTTGTGCCATGATGAGCATTTGATTACACATCCCCCGCCCAAAATTGCAAACTGATTGCATGAGAGATTGGCCTAATAGTTATCGCTTTCAAGGTGGTGCCATTTCTAATACATTTGCGTCATTTTTGTGATATTGCAATATCGAAAGTGGAATACTGATATCGATATTGAAAGACAAATTGTTATCTATGACAACCCTAGTGTAAGATGCTGTACAAATCTCAAAATTTGAAAAAGAAGTTCGATAGGATACTACTGATATGTTGTTAGTTGCAATAAACATCAGCAAAGCAGACTAGGATCTTCATTAGACTTATCATCTCATCATTATATCTGCCTCTGGCAGCTGATCATATTTATAAGCTAACTAAACTTCAGACTCAATAGCATTGAGACATTGACAAATAGGTCAACTTTGACCTCTCAATATATGTCAATAAAAGATGTGTATCTATGATCTCATCCCAGCATCAAAGATCTTAATGTGCAATTGATATTTAGAAAGTCTCTCCGTCTAGTTTGAGTGCATATGATTATTTCCTGCAACATATGAATGGATACCAATCAACATTTTAGAACTTTCTCGTGAATATGTTTGCTATAAAATGAGACGTACTTTCTTCAGGTAATGACGGAAGACGGCCAGCTACAGGAAGTGCCTGCTCAGATCCAACAGGTGATCGACACCCCACGAGGACGCCCGAGGCGCGGACAGCAGGTGCAGCTGGTCATGACAGAAGACGGAGAAAACGCGACGCAGATCTTCTTGCAAGTTGAAGAAGGTGAAGTCGGAACTGTAGGAGCCATCATGCAGGAAGAGGAAGAACACGAAGAACAGATTGAGGAGGAAGAACCCCAACCAGAGATCGAGTCGCCCCCTGTTAAGAGAGGAAGAGGAAGACCTCCGAAGACGCCTAAGGTACGCAGACTATTCTGGTTATTATGCCGAAACGATTAACCGTTGATTGATAGAGAAATGCTTATCTGGTCTTCTTATTTTCTCTCCAAAATAGCTGTAAACGGCTGAGATAAACAATTCAGAAATTGTTTCCTGCCACTGTGACCACGATGATGTGCAAGATCCTCTTCCTCTCTCAGGGGGGGAGGACCTCAAAATTTACCATTGATTGATACGAAAGGATTAACTCCAGTGATGATTATATGAAATAAATAATTACATCTGAGATTTTATACATACCTACACTCATAGTTGACTCCTGAGTTAGGCCGACTGGTGAAAAAAACGATTATATGTGTGATCATATGTACATGCTCACAGACCACGTATATAGTTATGAAATACATATATTTCCCCATGTAATATATCAACCGCACAAAATCACGCAAAAACTCACAGGTCGCAATAGTCACAAATACAAATTCACATACTAAACGATTATATTATGATAATAAGTGGATAAACATGATAATAACCTCGCTATTAATATTATTATTTTAGAGAGAAGAAGAAGAGGAGGAGGAGGTTGAGCAAATCATAGAAGAGCCAGTCGAGGAGGAAACTCCCAAAAAGAGAGGACGTGGACGACCTCCGAAAAGTCCGAGAAGAGGTCGTGTCGTGAAAGAAGAAGAGGAAGAGGAGGAGGAGGAGGTCCTTGAAGAGGAAGAGGAAGGAAGAGCTACCAGAGGGTGAGTCTTTTTTTGGTCATTAGACAGATACTTCATGTTGCAACTAGACCTGTGTCGATCGAGCTATTACTCGATTATCGACCAGCTCCCATAAATATCGAGTTTTTTAAAATTAACAACTTTGATGATGTGCCCAATATTTTATCTACTTTTTATCTGCAAAGTATTAGGTTTCACACTGTTGTAAACATGTTTTAAACAAATGTGAACTCTTTCTCTAACGCCAATGCTCGGTGTGTAGTATGACGACGTTCATGACAAGTTGATGTATGACTTGTTTCACGAAATTGGTGTCTGTACTAATAACACAGAAAAATCGGAAGAAAATACTCGAGTATTGATCGATTTGGAGGCCTCGAGTCTCGATTTTAGGCACAACCCTCGATAAACGGCCCTAGCTGCAACAAATAATATTATTAAATCAGTCTTTTAAAACGTGAATGAAAAAACAAATGCCAAAGTTAAAGCTTAAAAAACCATAAAATATGTAAAAAGCATGACATTGTCAGTTTTAAAAAAAAGGAGATCTCTGATAATCTCAAAGACAATACGGAATATAGCATTCTGTCAAATAAGTGTCAATCATGGAGGTAAGGATTGTCTAGAAAAATCTTAAATTTGAAATGTCCATTTTCAAGGTCTTAGAAAGTTTCTAATTTGGCTATAAATAGCTGGTTATAAAAAGGTCACAAATTTGATATTAACTAGAAATTTAATGATGATCATATTAATTTTCAACAAGCAATCTATTTTGGCAAAATAACCAAGACATAAAATTCAGCATTTTCAAAAAAATTGTTTGTTTCTTGCAGATCCAGAAAGCGATCGTCGAGTGAGCAGTCACCAATGGCAAAGAGACGATCGATCGGAGAAGAAACTCCGAGCAAAAGACGTCGACGAGCTGATTCTGGAGGTATGTTGAACCCTTTTAAGGTTTACTTGTCATGTCAAAGTTATTTACTATGTATGTAGTGTCACTAGCTTTGTATGTAGTGATGTGTGTGTGTTTTCTTAAGGGCTGTTCCATTTAAAAAGGGGGGGGGGGGGGGGGAGTGGACCAGAAACTTTTTGAAAAAGCGAAAAGAAGGGGAGGGTTGACCAGTATTTTCTTAAGGTGTTAATGTAAGTGGGGGGGGGGGGGGGGTATGAATATGTTCTGCCCCCCCCCCCTTTTAAAAATGGAACAGGCCCTAATATTTTTTGATGGAATGTGAAATAGCACGTAATATGTTGTGCCAATATCTGACTGTTGAAGCTGCATGTATCAGTAGACGATGTCATTGTGTGTGAAATAGCCGTGTTCTATGTGATTCAGTGTGTTTAGCTTTGCCGAGATTGTTTTTGCAACAGAGTAGAGATATGTTATTGCTTGTGTCACTAGTAAAATTGCAATGGGGAGAAAAAGTAACAGAGCCTACAGGGGGCACCACGACCGTAGCACATGAAAAGACAATAAGATGACTTCACTACATTGTTCTTAAATGGATGATGTCACAATATAGATGACGTCATCAAACAATACTTATCTGCTACGGTGTCAGTGACCTCTTGTGGTACTTTTTCTCCCCATTTCATGCAATTGCTCGTACCCTTCTAAGCCCCAATACACACTAAATTACAAGCGTTAATCTACTAGACTTAACGAGGTATTTCTAGTGCATGCCGTATTTGTCAATCTTTTTGTGGTGTTTCCGCAAAATAGGAGTGGCTGAAGCTATCATCTCCATGTCGGAAATGGGAACTTATGATAAAGATGTAGAAGAGGTGATTGATAACACGAAGATTTTGACTCTGGTGCATGCGGCTTTACAACAAGCACCGATAGCGAAGCAGAGTGATTCTTCTCAAGCGAGGAGGAGACTGCTCTACACCGACGCTGTTAGAAGTCAGCAACGAAGCATTTCTGGGCCTCTGACTGCCAGTCATCATGGACGTTACGAGTCAATCCCGCAAAACGTGGCCTCGAAATCGCTCGGACCAGCAGCCGGGCCTAGGAATCACCGCCCTGAATTTACCAAGATTGATATTCAACCGATGTTTTTACGAGAATTAGCAGAGCACCCCGGCAGCTATATTCAGTACACGACAAATCAACCAGAGGGAGGCACCAGTGCTCAACAAGAGCATCGCCATGGTAACCAAGATGCGATAAATCCTGGGGTGGATAGGACAAATATACAATATCAGGCAAATTACAACGTACAATCGTCAGACGGAAGAAACGTACAAAACCAAGCTTACCTACCCAGTTACAAAGTGCGCCAATCCAACAGTTCCAAAGACCTGATGAGCTATTTCCCTGATCAACCGGTCGTCGACGAACGACCGTCCCACAACGCTGCGGCGGCGGCAGCGCCACCCAATCAGATAATAGCACACGACGTTCAGCACCAGTTTGGTTTCAAACAAGAGGTGTATTATACTTCATCTTCTGCTGAGCCTATGCAAGACGGCAATGAGCCCGAATACGACACGATAATCTACGAAATATCCAACGACAAACTGAGTATCGATGAGAACCCCCAAGCGTTTGCCTCTGATAACAAAGAAGTTCTGCTGTTGGTCGATCATAACCAGCTGTGAGGTGACTTCTGTTCGCTCCTGTTACAGTTAACGGTTCTTTAATTACACCTTGTTAATTGATTGTTAATTAAGTAGTCAGACAAGCATTGAGGTTGTGTTGGTAACATTGTTATATTATAATATAAGGAGTTGCGATATACATATCGTACAACACACATTATACATTTTTTATCTGCATGAGGAACAGTTAGTTTCATTAAAAACGGCCCGTCAAATTGAAGCTAGACAAAGCTGTCATAGCTGGCTATCCAAAACCGGATCTAAAAGTACATACCATATATAGGTTTATATATATCTGGTGATAGATGTAAGCCGATTATTAGCTATAGAAGTGGTCTGAAGCAGCTGGCTTTAGCACGTTAAGACCACAGCCAGGTACAGGCCGCTGCAGACAGCTAGAGTCGACCGTATTTTATGAAACTAACTGTACGCTTGTTGATGTTTGGCAATTTGGTTTTGTTCTCGCTTATTCGCAATGTTGTTGTTCTAGTCCTTGTTTCGTTGCTTCTGTTACGTTTTCCTTATTGATCGCATGAGTGTTTATTGTTGCTACTCTGATGCCTGTGATGTTGTGTGTTCATTTTTACGGCTAACTCGTATTCGCCATCGTAAGATGGGCAGTTTCAATGGTTATGTTTATTATAAACTTTTTAATTAAATTTATTAAAATAATCTCATTATACACGAGTGATAAATACGCTAATGTTGCATAGAAAGTTGAGACACTTTCTTATTTAAAGATTTCGTACTTGTCTCCTTGAGTAAATTTCGAAATTTAAAGATTAAACGAGGAAATTTAAAGATTAAACGAGGACTTACCTAGTGTGGATGTTGATCTTAATTTTACTGAGGGTTAATTTTGGTACGGAGGGATAACGTGAAATGTCTTGCGAGTTCCCAGCATATTAAGTATGATACTGACTGAGATGCTAATGCATTTCTACTTTGTATTAATCTCCGATATTTTTTCTTTTCCTTTTTAGCGGCAGTAGGTGAAGAGGATGAGAAGAAAAAAGAATTACAGAAACAGAGAGATATCGAGGAATGTTTCGGTTTTGCCGAAGCTGAGTAAATCTCTTTACGAGAAGCCATGTGCCGAAAAGACACTTGTAAATAATTTTGTTTCCATAGGTCATTGACCTCGTTATATTGTAATTCGGACATTTCAGCATAATTCCATGATGGGATGATGTCGATCGACTGAGCATATTTTCTGTATTTGTATTTACGATGGTATAACTCCATGATGATACAGATCAACTCACCATATTGTCTGTTTGTATTCTAAGGATATAAATCTGATTCCATGGCGATGTATATTACATAATTGATGACTTAACTCCTTAGAAGTTGACGTAGATAACACCTAAATTATACTTTGATCGAAGCTAATTTTCTGATCATTTGTTATTGAAAGAAATCACATACTGTGTCTTTTCATGAACTGTACAGGTGCGTTGAAGCATGACTTTTGTCATTGACTCGTAACGAATCCATTCTAATGGTCCGGCTCGCGGGCCGCTATGTTTAATGTTCTGATTTCGTGTTAGCGTAACTTTGTGTGTTGCCTGGAATAATTGCAATTGCCGTTCTTACTGTGTGCTTGTGACCCGAACAATTGCCGCAACTAATTGCGATTAGTTCCGGTGTTGAAATTTGGTCATTTCTAAATCGAATACTATTTTACAGTTAGGTATTGTGTACAGATCAATATATATATTATGAAGTTAAGCTTATGTGACCAATGTAAAGTTTGAATTTGTGTCGGAAAATTTGTGTGGTATATATCTGTGTATATATATTTGAGAAATGTGCCGTATTGGTCAATGGTATTGAATATTTTGACGTTTATTTGGCAATGAAATGTAGGAATGCCTGCCTATGTTCTTATTATTGCTAAACTACTTTTTATGGGTTCATTTATTTATGTTATAGTTGTTGCAGATATGTGGCGATTAGGTTGTACATTTCTATGTTGATTGAATATTTGAGATTTTATTTTGATAGTTATAATAATACCAACTATGAAAATAAATGCCTTGTCAGTTAAAAGACTTCATTCGTTGTTTTCTGCATACATTAAATTACGTTTTATCTGAAATGGGTTGCAGTGATCTGGTTTATAGAGGGTCTTGCTCTAAGAAATGTAGTAGAGTCAGTGGTCAGGTGAAATTAAGCCAATGAATTGAAATATAACTTTCCGCCAAACTATTTGTGTCTTGACACAATGAGACAGCAAGCCTTGTCAGCCTTGAATTAGTACCAAATTCTACAAATAAACCTATTTACTGCATGGGTGGGGTCATTTACTTGCCCCAGCTGGGACACCAAGTACAAGGCACTGCTACTGGGTCTGAATCTTAGTCAGCTTGCATGACCAGCCAGAGACAGACGCAGGGATCTCTCCCAACTTTGAAAATGATTAGCCACGGTTGGATAGATTGTACAATAAATGGTCATCTGAAAATTAGCCACAAATGATAAAGTACAAAATTAGATTAGCCACATGGCTCTGGATTAGCATAATGCTATGTGGCTAATGCTAGAGAGAACCCTGTCTGAGACATAATGATGAGATAAGGCTTGGAGTCCAACCCCATGATACACATTTACGCCAAGGGTGGGGTCATTTACTTGCCCCAGCAGGGACATTAAGTATAGGGCACTGGAAATCACTGGTGAGAATGACAAGTTGACTATGAGCTCAAAGAAAATTATAGGCCAAGAACCAAACGCGGGACCTTCGCATGATCTTAAACATAAGGCCATCGGTTGGTGCACCCAAACTGATGATCAACTATGAAAATGTCTCTGATTGACATCACTAGTTTACTGTACTTTGAGATAAAAAATAATTCTCAAAGGTCATAGAACTTTGACTGGAAGTAGTCCTAGTTATTTTTATTAAACTCAATAATTAAAAAAAAAGATGGCAAGCTGTAGCAAACATTTCGTAACAAACATTTCGTAACAGTTTTTCACCGTACATTACAAAAATACTTGGATCGTATCAAACATTCATGTAAATATTAGGAAGTGAATATGTGTACATGACATTCAGAAAGAGCTATACTTAGAACTGCATTTGTGTATCGAGGCCCTGTGTACGTTTCCACTCTGAGTTGAGTTCTCTCATTGTTTATCACATGTACCAAAATTGTGAGCTAAATATTCGATTTGCAATTACCAGAGGGTAGGTCAACTTTTAAGCTTGTTTTTGCACTTGTATGATATTTAAGTGTTTGAAATGGTACAATCACAGGCGTTCGCCAATGTGATAGCGCGGTAAATCACTATTATTTAGTAGTAGTGTTTACCGTTAAGAGCTGACTGTGCTATCACGTTGGCGAACGCCTGTGGTACAATGTATATACTACATGAAGAGTTTTGAAAACCAGCTGAGACATAACTATATTATAGTAGTTTTTACAAAATTGAAAGCTCTTTTTAAAATTACATCACCGTGAGCATACCTCTGGTATTTCTGAATGAATTTCTGCTCAAAATATGTATTTGAGATTCTACATAAGATGAGGCTTTCGTTGGAGCAACAGACAGATCTAAACTTGTTCAGTTTAGTGACTAGTTTTAGTGAAAGCCCTTAACGAACATCCATCACAATCCCATAAGTTGTTAATTGCATTTGCGAACCGGTTTAACAACTTACAAAATTCTCTGGAAGGCAGGGACGACCGGGATACCTTTTCCAGAGACAACAGTAAAGTTTTGGACTGCTTGGAGAGCATCTCCTGAGGCCTCGTCCTGCCGGAGTTCCACGTTGCCTTCCCTGCTCGGTGGGGAGTATGGCACACCCCACTGTGTCTCCTTCAGAATGTTTTCAGTCAATTTATCAACTGAAGTTTGTTGTGGCTTTTTGAGACTGTTGACACCAAGCGACAGTTTGTATTCGAGGTTTTCCGGTCCGTGTCTCAAACGTAACATTCCTGAGTTAGGGGCCGAGTTAGTTGCGCTGGGAGGTGACTCTTGAGTACGGTTCTTTTGGAGGAGTTTGGCCTGAGACATAGATCTGCCGGATTTATTATATCCTAATTTCTTTGCTTTGTTTAACGATTTAACAGTGAATAAACTTTGCAACACAGGGTGCATGAAACTGTTTTTATCACTGACTCCTTTAGCGGAAGGCTCCGAGCGACTTCTATAAGAAAGAATAGTGTCGTCTTGCGAGTTATTACGCATCAGAAGATCTCGACGCATCTCTTCTTCCATGATGCTGAGTCGTGAGCTGAGGTAGGCCCCTGGACGATGTCCTCTCGTTGCAAGAGGCACTTCCAGTGGCGGCAGTTGCTTTATTAACTTTTCTACTTTTTTGACGTCCACTAGTTCTTCACCTCTTCCTGCCTTTTGAGCTAAGTTTGGTTCAACTTTAGTTTTGCTGTAAACGTGAGATCCAGGACTCGCACGCTCTTTATCATAAACAATATACTCCGATTCTTTTTGTTCTGATTTAGAAGGGGAGTCATTCGTCTGAAGTTTTACACTTGCGCCATTTAATGAATCCCCTTGAATGTTAACATTTTTCACAGACGCATTGTTGTTCGTGGGACTTTTCACCATTTTATCACTTCCAACGGATCTTTCACTCAAGATCTTATCTTGAATCCTCGAGTCTCTCTCGAACTCATTAATCTGTTCTCTCTCCTTCTCTCTTTCATATTGTCTACGTAATTCATGCTGAATCTCCCTCTGTAGTTGCTTTTGTGCAGCGGTAATGTATTTTGAAGTACGTCTGACGGTCGTGGAATCGGGAGACTGTCTGTTTTGCGTCTTAGCTCGTCGATACTGAGCATTGTTGGGCGTGTAATCCCACGAAGAGGCTTCAACGCATCTTCGGAATGTATCAAAGGGCAAGTCGAACTTATCATAACGAGACTTGTGTCCTGGTTGGTACAGTCTGTTGACCTCTTCTTGTTGGAGATAACCTCTCGATACCTCATCTTTTTGTTTGCGTCTCCGAGGAGCTTGGCTGATGATGCTGGGTGTAGCAGTGGCATCTGCCCAGGCACACAAGGACTCATCTTCCGTGTTAATTACACGAGAAAGCGGCTTATCTTCATGACTTACGTCAAGCAAGGCTTCGCAGTGAGGTCGGTCTGTTCTTTCTTTGGTTAGTTTTGTGGCTCTGGTCCCGTTTAGCAGCTCGCATTCTCTGTTATATCGCCCCGATGGACCTTTCATAACCTCTTATTAGCCGAGTGGCGCTCTATGTGTTCATATTGTCCATTACTCGTGCTGCTATGCTTGAAAGTTTGGTCTATCCAGTTTATCATGGGTGGGTGCGGAATGTGATATTTCAATGATTCATGTGCAGCGAACCAGTAAATCATCTGAAATATATTCGGAAAAAATAAATCAATGTAAGACAAATAAAAGAACTAAAAAGACTCCAACTGGCAAAATTTTATTAAGTTGTACTAAAATAACCAAATATTGTGAATGTTGAAGGATTGATGCAAATTATCAGTGATGATGGAAGTCAATGTCGATGTATCCACCAGCGAACATTGACCTTCATCAATGACAATGGTCTGAATGCTGTGCTTAGTAGCTCTTGGTGCAAAAACTGAGGGCATGGCCAGACTAGAAATTTAAAGGGTGGGGGCAGAGTTAGACTTGTCACCAATATTTAAGAGCAAATTAAAGTAGTACATTTACTACGAAACATAATCCACTTCAATGATAGATTGTCTTCGGTACTAAAAGTTTGGGTTAGTTTCAATGTGCATCAAGAATATAAATAGTTCAAAAACATTTTATGGACATTGGACAGAGTAATGTAGAGTTAGTGTACCTGATAACGTGATGGGCCTAATCACGTGATTGCCCTCAACCCTAATAAACATTATATAAAACAACTTGCAGCCAAGGCACAAAAAAGAAAAGAAAAAGAGAATAAACATTGATGTTTAGTTATGCAGTGACTCAAAAAATTAAATTTAAGAGCTATTATTAAGGTTGCAGGCATTTCACGGAATTAGATCCTCACAGAATTAGGTACACTAACTCTTAGTAGGGTGTAGCCTACTGTCTACTGTCTAGGCTACATGTATACGGGAGGGATTTGGGGAATTTTTGAGGGCAGAGTTAGTTGCGCTTATGGAGTTACCCTTAAATGTATTCTATCACTTGTTTGAACATAAATAATTTATTTATTTATCTGGGATACATCTGTGAATATATGGCAATTGACAGTTTGACACCTACTGCATTCAGTTTCTTCTCCTGACCAACAAGTTGTCAGCTCATGAAATGATTTCCTTGCCTTCTGGTGAAGATATCCATAGCCTCTGATAACTAACTGGACTGTCAGGAGGACTGTAAAAAGAATAATTTAATGGGAAATATTCGAAAGCGTCCGCCCATAGATACTGATGACCCGGAAGAACTAACATTTGAGCCCTGCCCCATACAACATTGTCAAACCATGGCTTAGTTGAGGGAGGGCACTTCCATTTTAATTCTTTTATATAATGGCTTTACAGATATCGTAAAAAAGCAGGGAATACAATATTCATTATATTTCAAATTTTTTTAAGTGTATGTAAAAAGCTGAGGGTAAAATCATGCATGACTGGGACGGATCCGAAATCAGAAATTTCTGAATGAAATTGGTAACAGTCGAGGTCACTGGCGGCCTCTACTGGGGGGGGCAAAGTTATGACTATTACATTATTAAATAATGTGCCCCCCCCCCTGCTAGATCCGCTAATGGTCGAGGTCGACTTAAAAGATGGGTGACAGTTTACCCTTTTAGGGGTTCATTTGATGCATCACTCGCACATAATTTATGAGCTCTCAAGCGAAAAAAATGAATTAAACCGACCCTATAATAGCACCAACATAATTATGAAGTTAGTATCCCTAATAGGTCAAGGTCAGCTGCCTTCAAACCCATCAACACAACAAAAGTTATCATTTCTAGAATTTTAAATGATTTCAAACCAGAGAATCAGTGACCTCAAAATAGGTCAAGGTCACAGATTATGAAACAAGACCTTGGATGAGCTTGTACATCAGTGACCTTGACCTATTTTTGAGGTCACAGGGATAGAAAGTATTCCTATAATTGTGGAAATGGTTAACTTAATTAATATGCTGAATCTAGAATCATACATCCAATCAGGATACCGATTGGTGCCTGGGGGGGGGGGGGGACCTTGGAAGGTATGTGACCTTGACCTCTTTTGGGGTCACAGGGGTCAAAAACTTTTGATACTTCGTGTGTGGATAACTTCCGATAAACAGCATTATGCCATATGCAATAACTCAATATATGTATCTTGACCACAGAATTCAATTGTGTTAAAATCCCAACATTCATCAGGCCATTATAGGGGGCCTCCCCCTCCTCCTCATCAGCCAATTTTACATTGCCATAATTCCCATCAGTCAGAGCATGGGGTCATAAGTGCTTATGACTCCATGGTCAGAGAGAGGCACAGGTTATAATTATACGGCACACCGTCTGAAAGTTTCTGGATCTGCCACTGACATTTATGATTACCCCCCCCCCCCCCTCCCAAATAACTTACAGTACACAACATATATAACACCAAGGAAAATCAACATCATCTATTCGTGGAATTTGCATTACTAGTACAGGGATAGTGACCCCCCTCGTTTTTGATGAACCGCTTGTTTGCTCAATGTTTGAAGGGACAGTGGCGATGAATCGGAAATGCGCAGAAGAATGCGCAGAGTTTACCGCCATAGCAGAAGGGTCGCTGAAAGAAGTCAAGAAAGTCATGAGAAATTGTCAATTACCCTTCACTCCAACCCTTTGAGACATCATTGAAATACCCCGGGGACAGTCGGCAATATGGCCATGGTTTCTCGGAAGCTCCCGAGGTCCAAAATGCCTCTTTTAGACCTTTGGAGGGCTACGGAATACACAGGAAAGGCCTTGACCAGCCTTCGTCAGGTAAATCTTTCTTTCTAACTGCGTTTGCACTTCATGCCTTTCAATTGCGCACGACACTGCGGCTATTCTCTTGCCTCAACCACTAACCAGTGTTAATTATAGCTTACTAACAAAGCTCTCCAATTGTCGATAATTACTCTGCGGTTTTATTTTGACTTTATTTGTTGCTCTTTCTTGGTGACCGCATTTCCTTGAACTACACACACGAAAGTTCGTGTGCTCTATGCAGTGAGTGGGCAACCAGTGTGTGGGATATAATAAACAAAGTCATAGAAGACACTATGACCTTAACATTTACAGTTATACTTAATTCAGAAGTTTCAAATTGGTAGAATTTCCATTATAGTCATATAGACCTTGCATTTCTCAAACTTTTAGGTTGTCTAAACAAAATTACTAATCAACTTTGTCAGTTCAGTGTGCAGTGTCTGAAATGCATCTATATGCAGTTTTCTATGATGAATCGACAAAATAAACCGGCCCTTAGAAGGCTTCACGTTCATTTATCGGAGCGATGCATAAGCAAGAATCTTGCATTACGGTTATGAATTACCCGATTACAGTAACTGACACTGAAGTTGTAGCCTTCAATAGGCTTGTGGGCATTAACAACAACGGCCAGGGGTGGATCCTAAACATTCTGAATGAACAGAACGATAGATATGTCCCAAATCTACAAGTTATCTGTGTCAGAATGCTTTTGATCAGCCCCTGACTGCCGTTATTAACGCTGGCAAGTCTATTGACGGCGCAGAATTCACTGTCGGATACTGTACAATACTCGAGTAAACGATTACTAGACAACTCACCGACTTGGACAACTTGTCCCCATCAGTGGTCGGACGACATCCCCAGTCTGCTCCAAGACTACTCAACCCCCCCCCCCTACACTAGGGACAACTCAATAGCATTTTAACGACTTTCTTGAATACACATTATGGAAAACGCATCAGTGGTTGTGCATCACACAAGCATGGACACTACCTAACAGTTTGCAATTCCTTTTACGGTTGGACCGTCAATGAAGTTGAGTTGTGGACACTATTGACGACATTCAGGGGCAAATCCAAACCATTCTGACACTGAAAATTGCAGATTAGGGAATAGGTACATATCCATCATTCTTTTCAGTGAGTACGTTTTGTATCCGCCCCGGACGTTCTTGCTGACGGTTGAACGCTGCTGTCTGGTGCTGTAATACGACAAAGCCAGGCTTTGAACGTGACTGTTAGCAATAAAACGAAACTGACAAGTTTGTCACTTGGCATTGGCAGTTTGGACCTGCCATGCAATCCTCGAGAGAAGGGTTTCTTTGTGCTAAATGCTGTTAAAAGCATACTTGTAACCTGTCGGTGGTGGTGTTAGACTAATGTGATGACACGTTTTCTTAGGGTCTCAAATTTCAAGAGGGTGGCCTAAGTATCGGATACAACTGCTCCAGGGAATAAGTCGCACAACAGCCAATAAAAGCAACTTATTCCGTAGCAGTTGTATTCTATACTTGGGCGTGGGTTGACTATTTCAGCTTTTGCCAACATTTCTAACTTTTTTTTAACAATTTTGGGTTTAGTGCAGTATAGCGGACCCAAATTATTGACCATATTTGGCGTCCATAAAACATAAAAATAATGTGAATTTTTGACCAAATTTCGTTCTGGCACACAATAAGAATACATTTGTGTGTAGAGTAGCGGGGATTTGGGGGCAGCAGGCCCCCAAGAAAAAGGAAAATAAACTATGATAAACTTGCGTTCTTGCCTCGGCGTCGCCGTTAGTTTGTGACGTCACTCATTGAATTAAAGTATTTTACGTAATAGGCCTGGCCTCGATAAATATGATCAATAATTTGGGTCCCCTATACTGCACTTTTTCCACAATTTTTTGAGTGCGAAGTCTCCTTTCCACCAATGAAAACTCGAGGTAACCCTGTGATAATAGTAGACTGTATGTCGTTACATTCGGGCAGTGTGGTCAGCAAACATTGTCCATTGCAAACAGCATTAAAACCTCAGTAGAGTAGGGGCATGTTCATTATCCTTCTGTCTCTGCTCAGGATCCCTTGACGGTCCCTGGAAATTAAATGTTGTGAACAATGCACATGAACGCTCAATATACCGTGCCAATTTGACCTATGATCCTCAATTCCAATTCAGGATGCCAAAACCACAAAAACTAGACTTTTTAAAAAACAATTCCGAGTATGAACATAGAACTATTTGGTTGCGGTTAGGCTGACTGAAAAAATAGTTTTTTGCTTTTGAACATTGATTCTTAGTGGAAAAAAATAAAATGAACTCTCCGATCTACCGACCCAACTCTTTTAAACTAAGTAATCGAAAACAAACCTTATTTCAGTCGGCCTTAGCAATACATTTGGTATGCATAGCGATATAGCCTATAGGGTATGCAGGTCGCTTCAGATTCTGTTGAACCGCTCGCTATATCTCTTAAATAAAACTATCCAGTAGCAGTCAACTTTTAGACAGATTATCCTAGTGACTTTTTCATGACTGACGGTATTACCTATTTCTGTTTACAGCTTCCTGATGAGTTGATGGCTAGACACCTGGAGCTGGATGACCCCATGGATACCTCGTTGGTCATCCGGGACCTCAGTGAATTTGCTGCCGACGTCAACTTCGACACCAACGCTTGTTTGTCCAAACTTAAGGTTCGTGGTCTCTTGCTTAAAGGTTTTTTTTTGTTTTTTTTAAATACGAAATCTCTTGGAAGTTCAGTGCTGTAGACTCTATTCCAGGGTCCCATAGTCATGGAAAATCTTGGGAAAAATTGGTTGTCATTGAAAGTCATGGAATTGTAGAAATTTTAAAAAGGTCATGGAAAAGAGATGGAATTTTCGAAAGACAAAAAAAAAAAGTATCATTTTCTGCAATAGAAAGGGGTGGTGAGGATGGCTGTAAGGGGTTCGTGGAGGCCGTTATAATTTGCAGTCGATGACTTTGTTGTGCAGATTTATTGAAAGAAAGTCAGGTCAATTCTGTAAATTGTTGTGGAAAAAGTCATGGAATTTAATTTCTTGATTTCTGTGGGAACCCTGCTGCTCACGAGCAAATGTGACCTCATTTTAAGTGCATTTGACCAGTATGATGCAATCGCCAAAACAGTTGTGTGATGACGTCACCATGTCCAATGTGGACATTGGGCAGTTTTGTGACGTCATACTGGTCAGATGCGCTTAAAATGAGGTCATATGTGCAAATAAATGAGGCGTGAATGCATTCTATGAAGGAATCAGAATATCTTTTATTATCCTTTCATATATAGTTAGTAAACAAAAAAAAGTAATGCATAAATATTTAAACTAGGCTTCCGCTAAACTAATTCCAGTCTTTACCCACTGTGGCTAAAGCAGTCCAATTTTTTTAAGCTATAACGGACACGGTTTATCCACCATTATTTGAAGCAGCTTTCAAAAGTTTCTAATTCCCAGTCAAAAACATGGGAGCGTCAGTTTCTCTTGTGTACACAGGCATTTTCGCCACTAAGTTTGACAGATTTTCGCCGCACAAGCATTTAAAATAGCCACAGTTACATAAATTCTGCCGAGAGGACCGTGGCGAACGTTTAGCGGAAGCCTAGTTAAAGGACTCGAGACCACTTCAGGACAAGGTTTTGTCATTATTGGAGCATGGGTGTGTAATGTATTTAAACGACTTATTATGTTACGCAGGTTGTATTAAACTTTTAACACTGTCGGATTGGGATAACTGATGCATAATGTTATATTGAAATGGCTTGTTATTATGTCACACAGGTTGTTTTGAACAAAATGACGAATTTTGAAGCGAGACGCCCACAAGAAGAACCAGGCACGGAAGATCGACAAACCGCCTTCTGTCGCTATTTTGTAGAGAATGGAGGAGTGGACGTGAGTTTATGAATAGTTATGAGTTTGATGCTTACTCGATAAATTGTTGTGTTCAGTAGAAGATGATACATCCCTGCTGGGGAATAGTGGATTTTCACGGAAGGTTCGCTATATTTCCACCGGGTGGCTATGACAGAATATTGACATTCTATTGGCTGAAAAAGATCCCGCCCTTGATTGTGATTGGCTGAAGCAAAGTGCATCCTAGCAGCAGTATTTTTAGTGCATTTTAATGTATATTTGACATCTTATCATTCAATTGATTTCCGCTTGTCCATGAGAAAATTATATTTATGAAATCAGTTAGTTATGATCTACTATGTCTGAAAAGCAAAATTATTAATAAGAGGAGAGGAAGGACTTATGTCTTGCTGAATTCTGGGCTGCTCAGTGAAAAGACTTTATTGTAAAATCATTACCCTACAGCTAACAAGCTTCTGCCGTTGGGTGTAGTCCCGCATGCATGTCAATTTATTTATATGTAAATATTTTTATATTTCCAAATAATTATTATTATAATATACACTTGTATAGTGTCTGCCAGCAATATTTAATGAACCTTAATATATTGTGTATTCATGTTACAATTTTATTTATTAATTGTTATTGCTGTGACAGGATGAATTTGAATTATTATGTTATAATGTTTGCTTGTATTGTTTTACCAACCTGCGGAAATAACTAATTCCTGAACTGCGGTCCATTGTCATACTACTCTGATTTATAAGCTTTTCTGTTTGTGAATTTCAGGTCCTCGTTCAGATCCTCATGTATTCGTGTCTACTTCCACCACAACCTATGTTACGTTATAATCGAGGTGAGGATGACCTTTTCTTTTACACGTCGACCTGATTGTATGGGTTGTCATAGTAATTTCTCAGTGCTACTGGTTTGAACTTTAGCTGATATGACCAGCTGCCAGATGCCGACTTATTGGTGTGATAATACGGCTCGGGAGTCCACACTATGCGTCTCTGAGATGGAAGCATCATTAAGCTATTACAAGTGACCTTGAAACTTAACACTATCCAGTGTTCCAGCTAGGATATGAATTAGGCATGGCGCACAAGAATATTAGGACACCTAAATAGACTCATACAGGGCGCCAAGCTAGTTGAAAAGCATTAAAAAAAAGTTTTTACATAATTTTGGGCATGGCGCTCACAAAATCGGGTAAGGCGCAAGGGGCGTCGGCATAGCACAGTGCCATTCTCAAATGACCTAGCCGGAACACTGCTATCTATATCTTATCACCAAAGACTGGGTTAAGCAAAGTTGTTCATGTTGAGAAAGTAATGCTTGTTATATTATAACAAAATTAATTATTTTGGTCCCTACTCCCTAGAACGTAGTATGTTGTGAAAAGCATTGCATTTTCTCTAGACATTCATTAAGGATGTGAAAAACCCTTTTTTGATTTTGGATTTAATTTAAGCGTGTTATTCTTTGCAGAAACGGAGCATCAGTTGAGATGTAAGAGCGTCGTCCTTGAAATTCTTGCAAGAATCATTACAACAGTAAGTGAACTTTCCGTTATTTCACTCTTCACTTTTTTTGTACATTATGGCTGGTTCTCGATATACCGTTTGTACCGGTACAAGGATAATGATACAGGTATTGAGAATTGTTATTCCTAATAACAATACACTTAAACAATATGCAGATTGGTGTTATTTTTGGGCAAACAGCACATGTGTTACCCAGACGTTTTGAGTGCTTTTAAAGAAAAACATGCTCTGTCTCTAATTACATGAGTAGTTGGCACACAGGTCTGAAGTTATAATAAAGATTTGTTCGATATCTTCCCTTTATATTAGGTTTTATAATTATAATTTACTCTGTTCTGGCTGAGATAGTTTAACGCTGACTGAGATAGTTTTACGATGCGTATCATGAAACAAGGCGTATCGGTTTTACTGTATCATGATACTTATCGTATCGTTTTGAAGATAAAGGTGTGCAGTTCAATTTTACATTTCATTTTGTCATTTGCTTTGATATCTGTTCTTACTTTTAACAGGATACCGGAGAGAAACTAGGCAAACAATTGACGGAGCATTCAGAGATAGTTAATTACGTTTTCTCGCTTCTGGTCTACGATAAAACCTGTCTTATGGCTTGTCAGTTTCTGGAGGACATGTTACAGGCGCGCAGGAGTGTTCTAAGCCTTAATACAGTCGGTAAGTGTTCATGTACGTATCAGGTTTCTATTTTCTTAGGCTTCGCTTTAATGATATTTAGCTTCTCGGATGAGCAATTTTTAAGGGTCAATCGAAATTGGTCGAAAATTTAAATAAATGTTTCTTATTAATTGACATAGTGACCGTTTACATAGCGGCTGATCCGAGAAGCTAAATATTTAATAATCGATGCCTTATTTTTATATATTTTGCGAATTTATTGGAATTTAAAACTTGTCGCTGTTAATTTCACTTAGTCTGTAGCCGGTGGTAATCTGGTTAAGTGACTTTACAGTGTACTTAGAAAATTACACAGTTATAGGTTGTTGTATTGTTTCATTTCACAGATGACCTGAAGACGCTGATTTCAATATTGGACGACAGAAAACTGGCCAATTTCTGTAGGGTACTTGCCATAACCATATCAGACTTGGATATTTATGAAAACAAATCTTCACGTGAGTACGATACGTCGATTCAACATGTTTTAATCCGTCCTGCTGACAGATTCTGACTGTAATAATAATACTCATTTAATAATAATAATTTATATGGCGCTTATTCATATTAAATTGCTCACCAGCTGTACATAACAGGAAGAAGTTTTTTAATGTTAAGGCTGACTGAAAAATAATGTTTGTTTCCGATTTCCGACGACCTGATTTAACAAGGTCCAACCTGAAGTTTTTTTAAGGCATCTGACAAAAAATTCACATTTGACACCCAATTTTTTGCTTTTGAACCTTGATTCTTAGGGGGAAAAAAAAATTAAAAAAAAAAAAAAAAACGCCGACCAACAAACCCAACTTTTGTAAACAATATAATCGGAAACTAACTTTTTTTTTCAGTCGGCCTCACTACCATGATATTCTTTCCTAATGTCATATCGGAAATTGTATTAAGTTATATTTTTCTCTTCCAGTGTTTGCACAGAACAAGCAAAAAAGAAGTAAAGGCTTTGTTAATGTCCGCGACCAAAATCAAGGTAATTAATGTTGGCATGACAACCATAACAAACTTTTTCGTTTTATAACTTAATGCGGCAAAAAAAAAAACAGGAGGTATACACTTGTCACTGAAGCTGTTATTCTTCTGTTTTCAGAATTATTATTGAGCATTCCAGACCTTCTTCCGAGATTAGTCTACATAGCGACCGCAAAGAACTGTAAGTAGTTCCTTGCTAATTCACCAGGTGGCGCCATCCGTCTTGTAATCTTTGTCAGATTCACTTCAATGGAAAAATAATGTCGACGGAAACATGCATAGTATGAAAAAGCAGATACTAAGTCATTTCATTAAGATAGGAATTGAAGTGTAATTGGTCAATTGTGCTTTGGGGTCTAATTGGAACAAGTGTTGTATGATGTGAATGTACGTGTTTAATGAAAGTATAATGTGTCCGATGTATCCTCCACCATTTAACCTTAAAACGTGTAGCTGCCGTATACTCCCCAAGGGAGCTGAGCTGGAGAGCCAGGGGAGCCACCACGTACAACGTAATTGAATTGGAGGCTCTTAAAAATATCGTCAATTTCAGTATTGAATACACAACGTAAAGCACCTTTGAGCTATAGAAATATGGATGTTATAATAATAATAAGCAAATGAACAATTAGATCTTAATGTGACATCGAGAACTCAATTTGGTACATGCGCACCACTGAGTGAATCAGTTTGAATTAGTCATATCGCTTTCCTTTATGCTTTCGATGTGAAATCTTTGATTGTATGATGAGATTTTGTTATCGGCATGCGTTTAATGCAGTTTATTTGTTGCACAGACAAACCTCGATATCCAGCCATGCAGAGCGAACTAGACTGTTGGATGGAGTGGATCGAGAATGCCTTGGCTGACGACGCGTTCGACAACCCCAACTGTGATGATTTTGAAGACTTTGTAGGAGGTCAGTATTCTTTTATTTTGTAATGTATAAATGCCGTTACTCTCTTTTAGTTTGTGATCTAATCATTGACGTAAATTGTTCAATATAATGGTGAGGTTTAAGTTATATCATCTCATCTGTTATCAGCAAACGCTCAACCAACTTCTCACTGTAATCACAAAACAGCGGGCTCTGTGAGCTTTCTCAAGCATACTGCGCCAACACTTTGCGATCCAGTGCTGTCTCAATCTACGGCGCCATGGAGCAGTGGTTTCGGAAGGATTGCTCAGTTCCTCCATGCCATGCCCAGGTTTGAACCCACATTGTGGCGCATCCAAGTCCCAACACCTTATCTACGAGACCTTGGCCTCATAGTAATCGTTAATTACTTTACAATTTCAGGTATTTCAATTCCCAGTTCAGAGAATGGCCCCATGGTGAAACAGTCTGGATTGGAGATTAGCACCGACTTAATTCTCAGAGTAGAAGTTGTGTATGTGTTAGGACTGTTCTTGGTCGGAAAACATAGGAAAAAGGTATTGGACCTGTGAATGATTGATATTGCACTTACTTAATGATTTTTAAGCCATCGAATTATGATAAGAACAGATATTCATCACTTGTAAATCTGTCAGAAAATAACGCGTGGAAATATGTTATCATTTGGTAAATTGGAGGTGCCTTGTACTAGGTGTCTATGCTGAGGCAAGTAAAAGACCCCACCCATGGGGTACATATGTAACATGGTGTGGACTCCAAGCAGCCTTATCATCTCATCATTACGTCTGCCTGCTATGAGCTGACTAAGCTTCAGACCCCGTAGCACTGAGACATTAAAGCATTGAATGTGAAAAAAAAGTCTCGTCAAAGGTGGGGTAAAATCGAAACAAAAATGATTAAGGGTTAAAAAATATTAAACTTTGGAAGCTGTAGATTTGCTACTGTAATACATCCTAATATATTAAAAATATATATTAAATGATTAGGTTTGATAATATATCATTCATTTGCTTCAGGTGCAACGGAAATTGGCCGAGCTACAACTGGTTCCCGGACTAAGCGAGTTATTTGAGCAGTTCATTTGGAAATGCAATGGGTACGAATTTGATATTTTACTGCGTCCTTAATTTATTGTGCAACCTGATGATATATTAAACGGTTAAATTGAAATTGGATTTATTTTGAAAAGAATGATTTCTTTATTTGCAGTAGGAGAAATGCAACACGACACAGACCGAGAGGTCACAACTCAAGCTGTGAATGCAGTCCAGTAAGTAGACGTTCATTACTTATTTTGTTGACTCTTATAGGACTATACCATTTAAAAGTGTAGGGTGGGGGTGAACCTGAAGATTTTCAGACGTGAAAACCCCACTTTTTGTTTTTTGAAGACCCCCTCCTTTTTCTAAATTATGATATTAAGAAAATACTGGTCAACCACCCTCCCTCTTTTTCAAAAATCATCCTATCCACCCCCATGCCCCCCCCCCCCCCGCCACCCCCCACACGTATAAATGGAACAGCCCTCAGAGGTTAACTGAGAATTTTTTGTATGAAGACTTTAGTACTGTACTTGAGCAATTTAATTTTTGCGTTTTGCAGGAGGTTGCCTTGAAAATCCAGTTTCTAAGATTGGTACACAGTTTCTGCGATCATTCAGAGTAAGTACCGAGTTGATCTTTTATACGAAGAACTAATTTAATCATGCAAATTTAATCGTCGAGTTGTTTCATGAGATGATTCTCTTCCGTTTCAGTTACAAACATTTGCTGTTGTCAAAAAGCGAACTGAATGAGCTAAGAAAAATCAACGGTAGGCTTCTAATTATTCCACGACAATGAGATTTTATTGTATTTTCCCAGGATAAATGAGTGTTAGAATTGCATTTTATTTTTATTTTTTAACAGCCAAAGCTGGTCCTTTGTCAGTGGATAAACTCGACAACATCAACAAGTAAGTCGTGTTTTCAATTAAATCATCCTGTTTTGAGTTTTCTGCAGGTCTGTTTTTGCGGAATTAGGTCCCTGCGCCCCCTCCAAAATAATAAATATAAAAGATATATGAAAAATGTCAGAAAGGATATTGAGAAAGATGCGTGTTGTTTTCCTACTCCCAGCTGAAATGTCGAACCTTCCAGGAAACTGTGGGTTTAGTGCAGTATAGCGGACCCAAATGTATGCTCAAATTTGGCGTCCATTAAATACGAACATTATTACTATTTTTTACCAAATTTAGTTTTGACAAACAATACGAATCATATTTGTTTCCAGTAGGGGGAGTTTGGGGGCGGCTGCCCATGATAAAAATAACGTTCTTGCTTTGAAAATGATCACCACCGATGTTTGTTTGGGATGTCATACATTGAATTCAGCATTTTTACGTCACAGGCCTGGCAAAGGGGTTCGCTAAATATGGTCATAAATCTGGGTCCGCTATTATAATACTGTACTTTTTCCAACTCCGCATTGTTACAAATAACATTTTCATCTTAACTGATTATTAAACGGAAGTACATTTGGTTGTTTCGTTTTCGCAGGCAGCTAATGTGCCGAGGAAGTCGAGGTCTTCTCACCAAGATCGTCGATGTGATGAAGGAGGAACCACAAGCGTCAACTTTCAGGTATAATTGATTGAACTTCTGTCCTACAATAGAATAATTTGAGCAGTCAATAGACTCAACATGTTGACAGTCATATGATTGAATAATTTGAGTACCCTGAATGTTCTGTTCAACGACAATAGGATAGAAAAATTAAGTTTTCCATCCAATATATAATGATGGGTTAGTAGATACTTGCTCTATGCTACTTTAAAAATTACCATGTCAGGCTACGGTTTTTTGATCTTATGTTTTCTCGGAACTTTCTCAGACCGTTTTTCATGAGACGGTCGGTCGGAAAATAAAAATAAATTCCCTGAAAGTTTTTTTTTTTTTTTCATAAATTAACACGGGTGTTGTGATACTTTGAGATGCAATACACATATTTGCCCAGACAATTGTTGATTTATTAATTGAGCGGCACTGCAAAAGTTTGGCCGGCGGTGTCGAGAAACGAAAGATCAAAAAACCGTGGCCTAAAGACGATAAAAAACTTTATGAAGCTGGATTTATGTTTTTCGACCAGTTTACGCTTATTTTGTGATCTCATTATATATAATGGTTTTATTTATATACTGATTTTACTGTGATATCATAATCTTATTTATTTATATATATCGTCATTCTTGAAGACAAATACAATTACAATATATTATTATGTCGTCACAGACCAGAGGGGTTTTAGGAGGAACAGACCCCGTATTCTGTTCGTTGAAGTCTGGTGTCTTTTTTCTTCATATATGTTAAGAGTTAAGAAAGCGCTTTATGGCTATTTCTTGAACCAAATTCAGTATACATCTACTGGACTATGTATTGAGATGCAACTCATTATATAATTTGCACTCGCTCATTTTTCGCAGGTTCTGGTTAGCGAGAGCCGTGGAGAGCTACTTGAGAGGAAGCACGTCATACTGTGATCAAGTGTTTTTGCTCAGACGAGGTCTTTTGCAGGTTAGTTTTTGGGTCTATAGAAATATGCTGATGGTTAACAAATTTGAGTTAGGCATCAGTTCAAAATTTTGCAATCGATGGAATGAAATGTTAGGTGACTGATTACCGATTAATTATTGATGAATTGATAAAACACAAATCTTTTAAACAACGAAAACCTCCGAATTCCCCCCGAAAAAAGGTGATATTCCTATGCAAATCCTTAACATTTGCCTGAAAAATTCTCAAAAGTTACCGATTAGGTAATTAAGAATAAAAGATTTCAGTTGTTTGATCAAATTACCCTAGAATCTATATGATACGATACAAAGACCTTTATTGACAAGTCAAAGAAAGAAAATCACATTAGCCCAAGTGGGTTTATTTGTCACTATAAATCATTGTACTTCAGCAGATAATGTAAACGTGAAGTCTAACGAGAAAATCTAATTATGGTATAACGTATTTCTCCTTATTTGGTAACATTGAAATAAGTAAATTTGTCTTGAAAATTTAAAACGGTAAAATTTGGATTGACATGATACACTATCATAAAATTCACTTCTGATTTCAATATAAAGTTCACGTTTACAAATAAAGCGCATGTCGTCCATCTCATTCAGATTGCAAACCTCACAAACTCTATCGTTTGTGATTGCCTAATTAATGAATCGAATGATTTGTACTAGTTGTCTCATTGTTACGGAAATGTGACTCGTTTTATGATATATTTTCAGCACATTGCTGGGAACATTGTGGAACATGACATTAGACCGAAAGAAATCCTGCAGAGCAGTTTTGACCTTCTAGGGGAACTGATCAAGTTCAACATTGACGCCTTCAAGGCATTCGACAAGGTGCTAGTCAGCAAAGCTAAGGTGCGTATAATAGTTGTGGAAATCACCTGTGATGTCGATAAAACTGCAAAGAATTTGCATTTTGAATATGATTGTATACATAAACCAGTGCAGTCAGCTCTCATTTAAAAAAAGAAAAGATCTGTAAAAGTCGACTCTCTGCGCCATCTATATTCACTTTATCTATTGGGCGAATCGCGAATGTCTACAGATTCTCATTTTTTTTTCTTTTGTAGCTTTCCTCTTATACTACCGACTGCGTTGTAGTCGCAGACGTAGTACGAGTAATCTAGTAGTTTTTAGAACGATTGTATCATTGTATTTTAACCATTTTTCCAGTTTGAGCGATTCATCTCGATCGTCAACAAGAACCTGGTCGACTCCAACATGTTCATCCGCAGTTTGGTTTTGTCGTACGAGCATTTCTGCAATGTACAGCCTGAATTCAAAGGTAATGCATGATTAGTAATAGTGATGGGAGTCGGTAACATTTTTGTTGTCAATAATCAGTTGCGGGAAACCAACCGATGATCGATTTGAGTCATTTTGGATCCCATAAACTGATTATTAAACTCCATACATTTTCACTTACAAAAAATTGAATTGTGGAAACAACACTAAGTGTCACTAACAACTATTAATGAGAATCAATAGAATGCTTTATTTTCAACCTTAATCTGAATTTAATTAACTCGTACATCAGAACTGACGAAAGTCGGGCCCAAAGCATTCAATCGATCGACGCTAATTTTTTATTAAGTGACTGACAATTGAGTATAATCGATCGTCGGCCCATCACTAATTGGTTTTTTTACGCATATTGAAGATCAGGTGAATGCAGATCACCTGAATTGCTTTGTACGTCACTCACGAGGTTTTATTGTTTGATTTCAGAATACTCTCGAAAGGAGAACTGGTTGCTAAAACATGTGTCGGACTTCGACACTCAGATGGCCTACTTGACGAAGCTGATCAACTTAATCAGCGTTCAGAACCTAACTCAGGTTAGTGTTGTAAAAATCAGATTTAAAAAAAATTAAAATCAGATTTTTAAAAAATTAAATTTTTTTTTTTTATTTAACTCAGTTTTTTTTAATGATGCAATTAGGGCTCAAGTACTGTCTAGCATGAGCCAAGTTTGATCCTTTTCCCAACATTCCTTCTTAAACTTATGAAACTGCTCTGAAAATGAACGGAACTTTGATTATTTATTTAACAATTTGAGTTTTTGAAAAAAAAATAAAAATCAACCAAAAATATCTTGTGTTGTATTCAAATCAATCATGGTTTAAGTCATGAAAAAATGTAGTTTACAACTAATAAACTTGTTAAATTAAAAAATAACGTTTGTTCTAAAGCTTAGAATCAGTTCGTATGGCCTTTTTGGAGGCAGACATAATGATGAAATGATGCGACTCTTTGGCAGCTCCATGTCCCACATTTACCCGTAAGTGGGGTCTTTTTCGTGCCCACCATAGAAGCTAATTGTTATTCAGGGTGGTTGCATATACTTAAAAAGGCTTAGGGTCAAATTTCTTGTATTATTTAAGGCCTTAGAATGTCTTAAAGAAGAAGCATTTGTCACAGGAGGTATTAAATAATCATTAGATAATGTAATTTAATTCTAAAGTTCTATAATAAGCCGAGGAATTGTAGTTTGTCAGCAGTACATCAACTAGATTTTCAGAGCGAACAGACAACTCTTTTAGCACAACACTGGCAGAAAAAAAGTCGTAATGGATAATAATTTATGTCGTGCTGAAAAACTAAACTTGTATAAATTTAGTATAGTCATCTTTCGGTGTGCTGATAAAATGGTATTTGATGTTGGTCTTAAAACGTTGTATGTCGAATTGGATTTCAAGAAGGTCACACATGTTATTAAACTAAAAGCTACTGTCTCAAAATTGCAAGTTTCTGAGACTTTATCAAATATTTTTAAAATTGCCTTAATAAATCTAGACACTATCTTTGCATCGGCTAGTCAGCCTATCAGGCTTTAATTACGAAAAATAAATAATAAATTGAAAGAAATCCAGACCAAAACATTGGAAACAATGGAAATGGCATCATCACCCATTGTTTGGTATTGTAACATCATCACTAGGTTTGTTTACATATTGTATTTTGTTGGCATGGAAAACTCTATTTATAGTATTTATTGTACCTTAAAGTTAAATTTCTGTATGTAAGGCCACGGTTTTTTGATCTTATGTTTCTCGGAACTTTCTCGGACCGTTTTTCATGAGACGGTCGGTCAAAAAAGAAAAATTTACTTTATTTAAAAATTCCCAGAAAGTTTTTTTTTTTTTTTCATAAATAAATGTGCAATTGTTGATTTATTAATTGAGCGGCACTGCGAAAGCTTGGCCGGCGGTGTCGAGAAACGCAAGATCAAAAAACCGTCGCCTAATGGTAAAAAAATATGAGACAAGGAGGTAGTATTGGTTTATATAATTATTTGCCTATTATAAATAAATCTAGAGATATAGGCACTTTAAGGCTAGAATTTAATTCGTTTTACTTTTTAACAGGAGAACGTGAGCTGCTTGAACACCACCCTCGTATTCCTGATGTTCGCCAACCAGAAGTCCGCCATGCCCAAGTACTTAAGAGGGCTTTCCTCCGATCGCTACAGCACAAACAGTTGCACCAGCGGTTCAAATCTCTTGAAAAACTTCAGGTCAGTTCCTCCGATTTACCATTCTGTCAATGTATTATTTATTTTTTATACTGCCGAGTCTGTAGCTTAGTCAGTTCGTATGACTAGCTGCCAGAGGCAGATGTAATGGTGAGATGATAAGGCTGCTTGGAGTCTGTCTCAATGCTACTGGGTCTGAAGCTTACTCAGCTTATATGACCAGCTGCCAGAGGCAGATGTAATGATGAGATGACAAGGCTGCTTGGAGTCTGTCTTATTGCTACTGGGTCTGAAGCTTAGTCAGCTTATATGACCAGCTGCCAGAGGGAGACATAATGATGAGATGATAAGGCTGCTTGGAGTCCACACCATGTTACGTATTTACCCCATGGGTGGGGTCTTTTACTTGCCTCAGCATAGACACCGAGTTAAAGGCACCTCAAAATATAATTACCAGAATCTAAACCGAGAGGTGTGAGACTAATTAGGACTTACGAGTGATGTTCAACGCCGTTAATTGGTTATTTTGGGTTCCCAAAGTTATATTAGTAAGCTTGGTAACTGATTGTATTGTTATGGGGTATGTGGTATTGGAAGTTATGTCAATATATAAGATTCAAGCAAGCATCACAGCCTCAAGACTTCTTCAGCACTAAGAAAACTGAGTAGTCGAAAAGGGCGGTTGCAACGCCCTCGCTCTGTTTAGCAGGCACAGCTTTTGATGAATCGCCTCGTCTGATTGGCTGTGCGGCCGTTAAATTAATTGTTTTTTATTCCGTGCTTGGACCATTTTAATAGTTGTTTAAGAATCATTATACAACAAAAGAAAACTTTTGAACGTAGTGTAAAAATGGTCAAAGCACGGATGCGATTTCAGGAAAATATTTGTTAGTGTTCACAAACTATGAAAGTTTTTTAACAGTTTTGTTTTTTGGTATTTACAGAGACCTGCTAATCTTCTGGCAGGACCACTACCTTCATAAAGACAAGGACTGCAGTGCCTTGGAGAAGTCTTCACGCATCAGCTTTGATTACTGGAAACAGACTGTTATTACTCTGGTGTCCGAGGACAGAAATTGTGAAGCATCAATTGTGCACTACCTAGAACCTGGAGACTCAACGTCTCGCAACAGCTAATGCACGCTGCAAGTCTTGTAGGCGTTAAATCAGAGCTGCGAGACTCTCGAGGTCATTCAGTGACCTGAAGGTCGTGACTTTTAATGACCTTTGACCCCCGTGTCAGTTTTAATTTGACTTTTGCTCCGTGCTTCAAAACATAAAGGGATAATAATCATTCTGAAGGATCTCTGCATATTTGACCTTCGGAAGGATTGCAAGGTCATATGCATTGTGTAATTGTATTACAAGGTCAGGCGAATGTTATGTAATCGCAGTGACCCCCGGATGACCCCTGGTTGGGGAATATGCAATTCAAGGACGTCGCAATCGAGTGCAAGTGCAAGATCTGTGAAAGTGGTCTACAAAACGATAATACGGACAAAAGGACAGTTTCTAATTAAGTATCTGTGACCTACGAGTACTCCCGCTCCGGCAACTAGGATTTGACTGAAAACCCTGACGTTTTGCGTCACAGTTCAGCTCCGAATGGACTCAATACGGAGCAGCCGATACTTTAGCGGGTTATCCAGATACTTTCAGTGATGTCGGTGTATAACACAAGACGGAACAGCGCTACCAGAGTATTATTGAATTGATTATGAATTAATCTTGTATATTGCTTCAGTATCTCATTTGTAAGTTTTTATCGCGATGCAGTTCTGTTCATAATGGGAAAAAAAATGGTTTTCAATTTTGTAAAAAAAAAATTTAGGTGAAATGGTCGCTGATGCACATTATTGTAGATATATACCGCAGATGCGTCTTAAAGTTTTGTATAAAGATTTAGTTTTGCATGGTTAGCTAAGAGCAGGTCTTCCAGCCGCACAAGGCTGATTTCTCTAGTAACTGTGCCGTTTTGCTTTTAATTTGTCATGCTTGGGGAGGGGTGGAAGGAAGGGGGTCGGGTGAACGAGGAATCAAGTTGGAATTGGTGCTGAAATGTTTAATGTCAGATAAATTTACTTAGTGTGTTGTCGACTGTTGTGCTATAAAACCTTTTTTTTTTTCTGTGGAAGTTATTTATATACGTGATCTGAATTCCTATCTATCAAAATATCAAAAACCAATATTAATCTTAATTGTGCGACTGTGAGAACGCTTTCGTCGCATAAAATCGAAATGAGTTTTTTCCGTATGAAGTTGTCACCACTCTGAGCATGATCCATTTAATTTAAATTTTATCGTGATTTGAACTTTTGATGTCTGTGAATAGGTTTTAAGCGGAGTACCAGCGTTTATAAATTAAATGTTATTATGTCAGTATGTGTAACGGGTACTTATTTCATTACTCCAATCTTAATTTGGGAACGCTTTTTTTTTTTTAGTTTTGTTCAGTTTTATTGACTTTTAACAATTGTATGTACAAATCGTAAATAAAAGACTTTTATATGGAAAAGTTTATTTGGCTTTTGAAGTTCTGAATGGAAGGCGGTAAAGGCAGAGTGATATTCTTGTGAATTAAATTGCTGTTAAATTTAAATCGCAGAGCGGGATATATTTATAATGTCCGAGCATGTTTATAATGAAAACGTGTTCCAGCTGCGGGCACCTCAACACGCTAGTGCAAGTCAAAACAGATTTGGGCATGGCACGGTGCCATGCTGTAATATACGGGTCATTGAAATAGTGGATTTTCAGGGAAGGTTCTCTGTATTTCCACCAGGTGGCTAAAACAGAATACTGCAATACTATTGGCTGGGAAAGTTCCCGCCCTTCACTGTGATTGGATAAGGCAAAGTGCATCCAAGCAGCAGTATTTTTAGTGCATTTTAATGTATATTTAACATCTTATCATTCAGTTGGTATCTGTTATTTTCCTGAGAAAGTTGTATTTATTCAGTAGGTTAGTTATGATCTTTGTCTGAAAAGCAAAATGAGTAATAAGAGGAGAAGAAAGACTTGTCTTGTTGAATTCAGGACTGCTCAGTGAAGACTCTATTGGCCAGTTCATCGAAATTGGCCACCCCTACAAACACAATTGAATAACATTCCTTGCGACTTCATATATTGTCATATTGTCACAAAACTAACTCTTCTGATCATTTACAAAGTTCTGAAACTTCGACAGCATCTTAAAAGGGTTGGTTATAACTTATTTTTAAGTGGCCAATTTCAATGGCCCTGACCAATTTTGATGGCCCTGACCAATTTTGATGGCCCTGACCAATTTTGATGACCCTGACCAATTTTGATGGCCCTGACCAATTTTGATGGCCCTGACCAATTTCGATGGCCCTGACCAATTTTGATGGCCCTGACCAATTTTGATGGCCCTGACCAATTTTGATGGCCCTGACCAATTTTGATGGCCCTGACCAATTTTGATGGCCCTGACCAATTTTGATGGCCCTGACCAATTTTGATGGCCCTGACCAATTTTGATGACCCTGACCAATTTTGATGGCCCTGACCAATTTTGATGGCCCTGACCAATTTTGATGACCCTGACCAATTTTGATGGCCCTGACCAATTTTGATGACCCTGTTTGTAGCCTATCTGTTCTGACGTCGAATAAACGTGACCAGGAATAAGATTCTACAGGACAAAAAGAAGGCAAACGCATTCGTCATGATACAGTGCCATAATTTATATGAAAAACTGACAACTCTGATTCAACAATGATTTATGAATGACAGTTGGTTAGCAAATTAAATTGATAACATTAAATTTTCTTGTATATATATTAATGAGTAATGGCATACATAAATGCAATGTTATTTAAACTATAATCAGCTTTGACATAAAGACAAAAATTGTTAAGGGCTGTTCCATTTAAAAAAGGAGGGGGGTGGACCTGAAAATATTTAGACCCTCCCAAATCTTGAGGTCCACCCCTCCCCTCCCTCTTTTTTAATGGAACGGCCCTAACCAATATTTTTTTCATAATTTCCTCATGAGATATACAAATGTGTAACAAACACATTGTGGAGAATTTAAAAAAAGCAGATTGACAAGCAAAAATTATGGAGGAAAAAGTACAGTATAGCGGACCCAAATTTATGACCATATGTAGCTAGCCTTTTTGTCATGCCTATGACGTCATATCCCTGAATTCAATAAATGACGTCACAAAAAACGACCGCTCTTTCATTTTCAAGACAAGACTTCATATATTTATTTTTTTATCGGGGCTACCGCCCCCAAACCCCTGCCGTGCTATGATAATATCATTCCTCTTCTGTGATATAACAAATTTTGGCAAAAAAAAGTGACATTTTTAATATTTCATGGACGCCAAATATGGGCATTCATTTGGGTCCGCTATACTGCACTATACCCAGTATGGATTCTATGGAATGATGCCAAAGTTATGGACAATGACAAAAATAAGGGCTGTTCCATTTTTAAAAGAAGGGGGGAATTGACCTGAAGATTTTTAGACCCCCCCCCCCCCCACAACCACGATATGGGTTTTGAGAGAACCCCCTGCCCCCCCCCCCCCCCACACCCCAGCTTTTTTCTACATTAAGATGTTAAGAAATAACTTTCTCCATCCCCCCCCCCCTCCTTTTTTAGCAGAACAGCCCTAAGGTGTATCGACTGCACAATATCTATAGGCAGATCTTGGATCTATTTAACTAGTGCTACGCAAATATAAACGATATTAGGCCAGTTGCATTGTTCGTGCACAAGTATGTACAGTATTACCTCGATTATAGGGCTCGTCAGTTCTCGTGTGTCCTTGTACCCAGAAATACCAACACATGACGTTCACCACAGTTCAATGCGGAGAAAAGTAATTGACCCTACAGGGGGCACTGTAGCATATGAAAAGACAATAGGGGTTTAGTGCAGTATAGCGGACCCAAATTTATGCCCTAATTTGGCATCCATTAAACAAATGTTAAAAATTAAATTTTATAAAATAGTTCACAAGTTTGAAGTTCTAGCACAATTAAAATAACATTTGGTGTAGAATAGCAGGGGACTGGGGGTGGTAGCCCCCATGAAAAAATAAAAAATAAACTCTGTCTCTACCGTGAATAAGAAAACCGCCGTCATAAGACTCATAACAACTTAGTTTGTGACGTCATACATTGCTTTCAAGCATTTTTACGTCATAGGCATGGCTATGAGGCTCGTTAAATATGGTCATAAATCTAGGTCCGCTATACTGCACTTTTCCGACAATAGGTAGACGTCACTAATAATTGTTACATATGAATGACATCGCAGAATAGATGACGTCATCAGACAATACTTGTGGTAATTTTTCTCCCCCGTTATCGATGATGTCATCTAGTATTGTGCATTGGTGACGTCATCTATTGTATCAGTATTTCTGGGTACGAAGGTCACACGAGAACGGGCAAGCCCTACAAACTTGGATTGCTTATCTCAGCTGGTCATGTTTTAGTATTAAACAATTCTTCTAAGTTAGACTTAAGTTAACAAAGGCGCTGACTACATTTCATAGACACTCAGTACACAACGACGAAGTTAAGAACTTCTTGTTTTACAAGCTTTGCAAGAGCAAAGAGTCACAGTCGACGGCTAATCTGACACACAATACATTAAATAAGTTCTGGAAGACGTTATACAATATTTTCTTGATTCACGAGCCAAGCCACCACTTTGTTGTATTAGTGATAGCTTTTGTCAATGTCTCGATGCTTCTGGGTCTGAAGCACAGGGTTTCTTACGCATTTTTCTTGTGTTTAGTGTTTATATTTTATATATATATATATATATATATTTATAGAGAGAGAGAATTTAGGTGTAAGAAACCCTGTGGTCTGAAGCACTGGCAGATCCAGAAATTTTTTAGACCCCCACCCCCGATATCTTGTTTTTGACTGACCTCCCACCCCTGCTTTTTTCTACATTAAGATATTAAGAAAATACTGGTCAACCACCTCCCCTCCCCCGATATCAGTTTTATAATTTTATTTATCTGACCTCCAATCGAAACCTGTAGCTGTTATCAACTTCGCTTGTGATCAAGAAAACATGAAACATGATTTCAAAAATGTGAAAAAACAAAAGCAGCTCGTAGATCACTCCGACTTCTCTCTCGAGTACTCTTTAGATTTCTTGCACTTTGCGATGATGTAGTCGAAGTATCGTAAATATATCAACGAAATGGACCGGAACAGTCCCATCAAGAGCGCCTGAAAATACCAATAAAAAAAATTATTAAGTATAATATTTTTGTAGTATATGATTACGATAGTGCAGCCATCAACGTATATTACTGACTCTCGAACGAGTTGAATATGAAATGCGTTAACCGAGGAATTGATGGAAATGTAAATCATCGTTTACAGTCTGTTATCACTCAGCCGATTCTCTACAGAGTCTCAACCGACTTCACAGAATTTTACATCCTTGCCAGGCCAATCTAGAGTCTTTCTCAACTCTGGCAAGTATTCAGCCTAGAACATGGGGTTAACCGCAGGGGCTTGAGAGCTCGCACCAGTGCCATCACCGTGGGTGCCTTATGCCAAGTATCCATTGCACCTGGGTGGTGTAGATGCCATGTTATGTATCACACAAATGATGCTATACAGCTAATGATTTCAATTTTTCATTGAAATATATAAAATTCTGGAAAAAGTGCAGTATAGCGGGCACAGATTTATGACCATATTTAACAAAGCCTCTTTGCCAGGCCTATGACGTAAAAGTGCTTGAAATCAATTTATGTCGTCACAAACTAATGTAGTTATGACGGCGGTTTTCATATGCGCGGAAAAGACTGAGTTTATTTTTGCTTTACTAGGGGGCTACCGTCCCCAAACCCCCACTATTCTTTACCAAATGTTATTTTAATTGTGCTAGAACTTTATTTTTAATGGACGCCAAATATGGGCGTAGATTTGGGTCCGCTATATTGCACTAAACCAAAATTTCTCGACACAAACCTGCTGGACTGCTTCCGTAATTGTCGTAACTGGGGACATACCAGATGTAACTGTACACAACATCCAACCATCCATTCCAACATAGCTGAGGAACTTTCCTCTCTGAAGAAATAACGATAGTACGACGTTTAATTACCTCTAACAAACGGTACTAATACACGCAAAAGCAACTGAAAGTACATTTCAGCTTCCATATTACTGCCAGTAGTCTTAATAGCAAGGTGATCGTAATATTCTCATTGCTCAAATAGACAAAGGCTGAAGTACGGATGATGGGTGGCGTTTTTCACTTGCCATAGCACAGGCACAGAATATATGGTACATCGACCGTCATTTTTACCTTATAGGGGAACAATTTTCATCTGAGATTATAATATCATTGTACAAAAGAGTACTCACAATAACATCTTGAAGGATAGCCTTTGCGACATAATCAGACTGAAAAAGTCCTGCCGTCTCCGAGATCATCTTTGTCTCTTCTGGCTGAAAATGGAAGACAAACATAAGTTAGCGGGAACAAAAGATGATCTTACTTTTATTTACTGCTCTTTTTTTTTTTTTTGATTATCAAGGAGCTCTATGACAGTACTGTGTCAATAACCGGGTAGATTTGACTATATTACAGACATCAAAACCACAACAAGTTATTGACACTTCAAAGACAAATTACTGACACATGATCTGATTGGCTGGTAATCTCTAAAATGATCTCACTGGCTGATTATATCTAACAGATGATCTGATTGGCTCATGACCTCTAACATGATCTGACTGGCTGGTTGTCTCTTACAGATGATCTGATTGACTCATGACCTCTAACATGATCTGACTGGCTGGTTGCCTCTAACAGATTATCTGATTGGCTGATGATCTCAAACATGATCCGATTGGCTGGTAATCTCTAACATGATCTCACTGGCTCATGATCTCTAACAGATGATCTGATTGGTTGTTTGTTTCTAACAGATTATCTGATTGGCTAGTAATCTCTAACAGATGATCTGATTGGCTGATTATCTAACAGATGATTTGATTGGCTCATGATCTCTAACAGATGATCTGATTGGCTGGTGTCAATAAAAGAGCAATGCCTGGTGATTAGCACAGCAGATACTCGATTATTTTTCACGAGATGTTTTTCTCACCTTAGATGCATTTTCCTCGGCAAACCCAGGTGTGTCCGTGTCAGGAGGAAAGGTCAAAGTGACGTGGATATTGAAGGGTTTAAGCTGAGGACAAGAATACAAGGTTTAGACTATCAGATCTACATTTTCTTTTTCTAATTTATATAAAAGTAGTAATGCAAAAGTATATGTTTAACTGAACAAGTTATTTCCAATATATTTACCTCCATCTGCAGCGATTCAGCAAGACCCCTTAATGCGAATTTCGAGGCTGAATAAGCCGTGTAACCATAGAGACCAAGCTGACCTGCTTGGGAGGAAACAAAAACTATTCTTCCTTCCTGCCTGCTTTTCATGGATGGAACGACTGCTCTCGTGGCATAAACTGTTCCGAGGTAATTGATCTCCATCATTTTCTGAAATATGGTAATGGATCTCCATCATTTTCTGAAATATGGTAATTTTCTGAAATATGGTAATGGATCTCCATCATTTTCTGAAATGGTAATCGATCTCCACCATTTTCTGAAATATGGTTATCGACCTCCATCATTTTCGGAAATATGGTAATAGATCTCCATCATTTTCTGAAATATAGTAGTTTTCTGAAATATGGTAATCGATCTCCATCATTTTCTGAAATATGGTAATGGATCTCCATCATTTTCTGAAATATAGTAGTTTTCTGAAATATGGTAATCGACCTCCATCATTTTCTGAAATATGGTAATGGATCTCCATCATTTTCTGAAATATAGTAGTTTTCTGAAATATGGTAATCGATCTCCATCATTTTCTGAAATATGGTAATGGATCTCCATCATTTTCTGAAATATAGTAGTTTTCTGAAATATGGTAATCGATCTCCATCTTTTTCTGAAATATGGTAATGGATCTCCATCATTTTCTGAAATATAGTAGTTTTCTGAAATATGGTAATCGATCTCCATCTTTTTCCGAAATATGGTAATCGACCTCCATCAGTTTCTGAAATATGGAAATTGACCTCCCCCATTTTCTGAAATATGGCAATGGATCTCCACCATTTTCTGAAATATGGTAATGGATCTCCACCATTTTCTGAAATATGGTAATCGACCTCCCCCATTTTCTGAAATATGGTAATGGATCTCCACCATTTTCTGAAATATGGTAATTGATCTCCATCATTTTCTGAAATTAGGTAATCGACCTCCATCATTTTCTGAAATATGGTAATGGATCTCCATCTTTTTCTGAAATATGGTAATTGATCTCCACCATTTTCTGAAATATGGTTCTGGATCTCCATCATTTTCTGAAATATGGTAATGGATCTCCACCATTTTCTGAAATATGGTAATCGACCTCCCCCATTTTCTGAAATATGGTAATTTTCTGAAATATGGTTCTGGATCTCCACCATTTTCTGAAATATGGCAATTGATCTCCATCATTTTCTGAAATTAGGTAATCGACCTCCATCATTTTCTAAAATATGGTAATCGACCTTCATCATTTTCTTAGATATGGTAATTTTCTGAAATATGGTAATTGATCTCCATCATTTTCTGAAATATGGTAATTGACCTCCCCCATTTTCTGAAATATGGCAATGGATCTCCACCATTTTCTGAAATATGGTAATGGATCTCCACCATTTTCTGAAATATGGTAATGGATCTCCACCATTTTCTGAAATATGGTAATGGATCTCCATCATTTTCTGAAATATGGTAATGCATCTCCACCATTTTCTGAAATATGGTAATCAACCTTCCCCATTTTCTGAAATATGGTAATGGATCCGATCAGTTTCTGAAATATGGTATCGATCTCCATCATTTTCTGAAATATGGTAATGGATCTCCATCATTTTCTGAAATATGGTAATGGATCTCCACCATTTTCTGAAATATGGTAATCGACCTTCCCCATTTTCTGAAATATGGTAATGGATCTCCATCATTTTCTGAAATATAGTAGTTTTCTGAAATATGGTAATCGATCTCCATCTTTTTCTGAAATATGGTAATGGATCTCCATCATTTTCTGAAATATAGAAGTTTTCTGAAATATGGTAATCGATCTCCATCTTTTTCCGAAATATGGTAATCGACCTCCATCAGTTTCTGAAATATGGAAATTGACCTCCCCCATTTTCTGAAATATGGCAATGGATCTCCACCATTTTCTGAAATATGGTAATGGATCTCCACCATTTTCTGAAATATGGTAATCGACCTCCCCCATTTTCTGAAATATGGTAATGGATCTCCACCATTTTCTGAAATATGGTAATTGATCTCCATCATTTTCTGAAATTAGGTAATCGACCTCCATCATTTTCTGAAATATGGTAATGGATCTCCATCTTTTTCTGAAATATGGTAATTGATCTCCACCATTTTCTGAAATATGGTTCTGGATCTCCATCATTTTCTGAAATATGGTAATGGATCTCCACCATTTTCTGAAATATGGTAATCGACCTCCCCCATTTTCTGAAATATGGTAATTTTCTGAAATATGGTTCTGGATCTCCACCATTTTCTGAAATATGGCAATTGATCTCCATCATTTTCTGAAATTAGGTAATCGACCTCCATCATTTTCTAAAATATGGTAATCGACCTTCATCATTTTTTGAGATATGGTAATTTTCTGAAATATGGTAATTGATCTCCATCATTTTCTGAAATATGGTAATTGACCTCCCCCATTTTCTGAAATATGGCAATGGATCTCCACCATTTTCTGAAATATGGTAATGGATCTCCACCATTTTCTGAAATATGGTAATGGATCTCCACCATTTTCTGAAATATGGTAATGGATCTCCATCATTTTCTGAAATATGGTAATGCATCTCCACCATTTTCTGAAATATGGTAATCAACCTTCCCCATTTTCTGAAATATGGTAATGGATCCGATCAGTTTCTGAAATATGGTATCGATCTCCATCATTTTCTGAAATATGGTAATGGATCTCCATCATTTTCTGAAATATGGTAATGGATCTCCACCATTTTCTGAAATATGGTAATCGACCTTCCCCATTTTCTGAAATATGGTAATGGATCTCCACCATTTTCTGAAATATGGTAATTGATCTCCATCATTTTCTGAAATTAGGTAATCGACCTCCATCATTTTCTAAAATATGGTAATCGACCTCCATCATTTTCTGAAATATGGTAATTTTCTGAAATATGGTAATTGATCTCCACCATTTTCTGAAATATGGTTCTGGATCTCCATCATTTTCTGAAATATGGTAATTGATCTCCATCATTTTCTGAAATATGGTAATGGATCTCCATCATTTTCTAAAATATGGTAATCGACCTCCATCATTTTCTGAAATATGGTAATTTTCTGAAATATGGTAATTGATCTCCACCATTTTCTGAAATATGGTAATGGATCTCCACCATTTTCTGAAATATGGTAATGGATCTCCTTCATTTTCTGAAATATGGTAAAGGATCTCCACCATTTTCTGAAATATGGTAATTGATCTCCATCATTTTCTGAAATATGGTAATGGATCTCCACCATTTTCTGAAATATGGTAATTGATCTCCATCATTTTCTGAAATATGGTAATCGACCTCCATCTTTTTCTGAAATATGGTAATGGATCCCATCATTTTCTGAAATATGGTAATGGATCCCATCATTTTCTGAAATATGGTAATCGATCTCCATCATTTTCTGAAATATTGTGGGTGAGGGTGGGTGATTAGGGCTTTACGTCCTGTATTTCTGCACCAGTTGGGCTAATTAGGACAGGCAGAGACCATGGCAATGAGACAAAGGAGGAAACAGCCATCCAACTTAGGCTCGACCGGGAATCAAACCCGGGACACAGCGGTTGGAAGCCCAGAGCGCTACCTCTGAGCTAGGCCCCCGCCCTTAATATGGTAATCGACTTCCACCATTTTCTGAAATATGGTAATGGATCTCCATCATTTTCTGAAATATGGTAATCGATCTCCATCATTTTCTGAAATATGGTAATCGATCTCCATCATTTTCCGAAATATGGTAATTGATCTCCACCATTTTCTGAAATATGGTTCTGGATCTCCATCATTTTCTGAAATATGGTAATTGATCTCCATCATTTTCTGAAAACATTGGGATTAGCTCTCTATTGTATATTTATATTCATAATACATAATTTCTTCCTTAATAAACCACAAGGAATTGAAAAATTTAACTTCGGCTACCAAGGAGCTTTTTACCGGAACAACCTGCCAAATGTTATAAAACTTGCAAATAGTAAACACGTTTTTAAAACTAAAGTCAGGCAATTTCTCAAAACTCAAGCACAGTAAATGATATAGTAGTGTATACTACTAATATATTTTCATTACTACTGCCATTATTATTATTAGTGTGTTACTTTCAATTGTGGATAGCCTTTATTGCACCTTGATGTCATCTTGCACGATATCTAGAAGGGACCACACTGGAAATAAGTTTTAGAACTTTAATTTGCTATCCCAATGGCAATAAAACAGTGTACTTCTTGCACTTCAGTCTTGTATGTACACCCTTTTGAGGTTATTGAATAAAGTCTATCTATCTATCTATCACAAGTAGGTAAGTTTATTTCTTTTTAGTCATCACACAAACCTTAAAGTCTGTTATTGCTGTATCATCAAACCGTGAACTAACTGAAGTTCCCGCACAATTTATGAGCATGGATACACCGCCAAGTAGTTCCTCAGCCTGTAGGGGGAAAAAAATAAGAGGTTATAAATATTTGACGTTTATATATTTCTTTACTTGTTTATTTGTCGATTTGTCTATGTATGTTTCAAACAATGTCTGTATATGAAATGTGTGTCTCTTTGTGTAAATAAATGTCTTTGTCTTTGTCTGTCTGTCCGTAAATACAATTTTAAAAACCGCGCATTATCATTCGCTTTTCAGTGTTAAAATTATACCTACCCATGCTCATTAAAATAACTGTATCTTTCATTCCGTCTTTGTACCCCCATAACTGTTAAATTGGCAAATATAAATATTTGAACTTACCTGACGTACTGCTTTTTCTACATTGTTGTAATCTCTGGAAAGGTCAACAGATATACAGATGACTCTCTGTGAAAAGTAAAAAAGTAATAAATCAAATATGTTCTATTCTATAATTAGAGTAGGTCTTATAATAAGATAGTTGTTTAACGTTAAAGATAAACATCTTTGCAATGAAAGAAATTCTCATTTCCTTTGTTGGGTGGGTGACCAATTGTGAAAAAATGGCACCCAACAGCAATGTGCTTTAAGATAACACGAAAAAAACAAAATATCGGGATTCAACGACGGTCAACACAAAAACCTTAAGTCAAGTTTTAGATCGAATAAAGAAGAGTTCTTAAAAACACTATGCAAGGTCTCTTTTTTAAGGGAGTGCCCTCCCCGAGGACCTACCTGTTTGCTTCTTTCTATAAAATGCTTCTCTACTTCATCTTTTGACTCGGAAAGTTTAGTCTGATAACAAATAAAAATAAAATTATTACCATGACAAAGTTCAGCCACACATATACCATAGCGATCAATGGGGAGAAAAAGTACAAGAGGTCACAGACATCGTAGCAGATAAGTATTGTTTGATGACGTCATCTATATCGTGATGTCATCCATGCAACTATGGTGTAGTGACGTCATCTTATTGTCTTTTTATGTACTACGGTCATAGTGCCCCCTGTAGGCTCTGTTACTTTTTCTCCCCATTATCTAATAAATCCAACCTGTCAAAGAATTCCTGAGTAAACCACATTATCTTTCAAATTTACTGACTCTCCTTTATCTGTTTAAGCAGGTATACCTGATTCCTGGCAAGAAGAGTGACGCTTGCTCCTTGTTTTACGACCTCTATCGCTAACGCCTTTCCAATTCCACTTGATCCACCTGTGATCTAATAAATAAAAAGCAGTTATTAATGCATTGTAAAATATACATATATAATAATACTTGAGCTGGACTTTTTTTTACACATCTTCGAAAGCTCTATATGTATAAACAGTCGCACTTCACGATTGAGTTGCACTAATAAGATGTCTAAATAAAAAAAACATTTTCTTGTGATATGATATACCATCCAGGAAGGGATCTCAGTCGGACTATAGTCAGAACTTAAAAATTTGAATTTTTGTGACATAGGCATGAGAATGCTGTGCAAGTGCATGAACAGTGTGGAGTTTGTAAAATTTCTACTCCCACACCTAGTATAAACACCTGACCACATTTTATTTTTAATATGTAGTGTGTATTGCCTGCCAGACCTAATTAAATTATTAAGTGAACACTGACAGCTAGTTGTCAACTCAAAGAGTAATTGATAAACCTGGCCCAGACGGTTGTCAGTGAGTATAAACTTACCAAGACATGTTTCCCGTGTAGAGTAATCTTTTTGGGACCAATTAGCGGTGATAGCAAGTAAAGAATAAGTATAAACCCAACAAAAAAGGCTAAGACAACAAGAAAAGTCATGACTGTACTGGCTTCTTAGTTCCAGCAATTGGCACCAGGGGGCTTTAGATGTCTGCGCCACCTGTCGGATTAGGCGGGAAAAAGAAATGGACGTGACTGCGTGATCTAGACGTCGCCAGAAATTGACTGAATAATCATTATCAGGGATATGTCTTGCTCATGTGAAGACGAAACTTAAGAGATTAGTGTATATTCTCAAAAAATAACGTATGACTGCAGCTGAAATCCATTGAATAACGGCTAAAAGACCCACAGCATGAGGTGGCAAAAATGTGTTCTTGAGCGATAATAGAGCTGATTGTAAGCTGTCACGGACTCAATAATTGTGACGTCATGTCAATGGGCACAATGGATGAGCCATTTCTACTTCTCGATTTGTTGAAAATCTTGACAACTCCACCAAAAAGTACGTAAAAATATTCCCATGTTTCTGTAGTGTAGTCCTATCCATATGAAAATAAATGAATGCATATCGAATGTGACTGAAATGAACTAATCCATTAATTGCGTCTTTTTGTAGATGGTGCACAGCATGATTCTTGGAACTCGCAGGACGCCTTGGGGAGCATGCTGGAATCCCAGCTGAAGAGAGCACATGCCGTAATTACCGAGGACCCCAAATATAGCAATTTGGACTTACATATAGACAAATTCTGCTCAGGAAATGGAGATGTTCATTGGCGTTTTGTGGGCTTCTTGTTGCGGTTATTATTACTTTACAAGATTAAAGTAACAGAAGTGGTTCCTCGGTTTGAAGAAGAAGTGAAAAGGTTGGATAAATTGAAACGAACTGAAGATACAGCTCCACCCATGTCCCCCGACACTCTCGGTTCTTCGCACGTAACGACTGTTGTGTCTGCCTTACAGTTCATCGCTTGTCTTGGCATCTGTCCTGCTCTTTTACCCGGAGTTGGTGTGCCTGTTAACATGCGTTCGCAAATGATCGGAAAGATCTCGCAACCCCATGTCGATCTCAGCAGAGAGGTGCGTGATCGGCGATTGACTCACTGTGTGGCTGTATTACTCGAATGCCTACAATTGCAAACAACTCTTCGTTCCATGATCCTCAGTCATTGCTGCGGAGATATATTGGCTATGTTAGTTCAACTGAGTTACGCACCGTTGCCTCGGCCCAAAGGAGCACAGGATCAAAATTCAAGTACTGCTGTAAACTCGAGTAGTCCTGGTCCTGTTGAAGGGACAAATTTGCAAGAAAAATACGAGGAATCTTTGAGTCAAGAGGACTTGTATTTGTTATGGAAAGAATATGATAATCTTCCCTTAAATCTAAGTGATAGAAAATGGGCAAGGAAGCAGTTGTTAACTTTTACAAGAGGGATTCCTGTTCAGCCGTTAATTAAGGAGGTTTTAATCCTACAAGGTGGCCCACCATCAGGTGTGGGTGCTGCTAAAAAGGTTTGTATTAGATTGATCGAAGTGTCCACTATGATTACTTTGCATATCCTCACTGACATGTTTATTTTATGTACTTGGTTTCATTATAAGTTCATTTCTTCACCCCATAACAGAAGTCTCCGTTGACCCCTGCTCCGATGTGGTTGCGCAAATATTGTGGCTTTCTTCTCTCGGAATGTTTGATTCGACCGCATGGAGTGATCAACGTCCTTCGAGGTCTGCTGGCGGACACAACGGGTAAGATTTGTTCTGATATTTATGACTCGTTAATTAATACTTTTAAGCAGATCTTACATTTGTACAATTACTACAGTTGTTAATGTGAAATCTGAACTGCTCATTTTAATTTACAGACTTCGAAGTTGGCAATAAGTCGAGCAGTGTGGAGTGGCAGAAATGCGAAGCAGTAGCGAAGGTGATCGCCAGCTGTCCTCAGCAAATGGAGTTTCCCAACTTATATTATGCATCTGTGGGGAGGCAGGTAAGTTGTGAGAAATGTGGATGATTATCTGTGCGATGTGTTTCGTATTTTCTGCTGGTTGTTATCCGCACGTCAAGGTGGATGAACTGTGATCCTAACTAGTGTCTCGTTTGGCGTATCAATCTTTGGTACTGTAGGATGTAAATATTTCACTTAATCAATTCTTTTTTTGTTGGTTCGCTGAAATAATCTAATATCACATGATTCATCATGTCACATGATTCATCATATATTAAACATGCATAATATTACCTCATATTATTTATGAGAACACCTCTTTGTACCAATTTTTAATTTCTGCCGTCTATTTATATGTTTTTATGTATTTGTTTATTATTGATTTATGTTTTATTGTAACTTTTTGGATACACTTTTTGTCTTTATGATACTCTTTTTCTCTTTTGTCCATGCATATTTATGTCCGTGTACATTGCATTTTATATCCTCGTATTAACTATATTTCGCTTTGTAAGCTTACTATCAGAGGTCCCTGTTGAAAAAATGCTCATGCCTAACAGGTTTTAACTCGCAGAAAATAAAGTTTATCTATCTGTCTTTAGATCTATCTCTTTTCCGAAGATTTTCTTCTCGCAATTTTATACATCGTAACATCTTTTCCTCGTGCATTGCCCTGTAGGTGGTGGAACTTCTTCATTTGAAAAATGACGTGGTTGCCAAGCAGCTGGTGCGTGTTGCTGCTGCAGCCATTGCTGCGATGATGGAACTGCATCCTCAGGTTGCCATGGAGAAAGTCATGAAGCCGATGATGGAGCCATTGCTTGGTATTACAGCTGAGTCTGGTGTGTATTTGTCTTGTGTGTCATGTGGTCTTGCTTTATTTCGATGTTTTCTGAAACTGTATTCTCCTTAAATAGCTAAGCATTTGTATTTTCCATTTGGGATGTGTATACATTTTCATATCGTGGTCTCAGGGATCGAAATAAGGTTCAACAATGGTAACCCGCTTTCCAGTTACCATAGATATGATGTGGTAACCACCCCTAACCACAAATGTTGTGACCAAATAAATTGACGCATTTTGTTGTGAACGGCGCTCCGTTCGCGTGATCTCCACGTAAACTGAACGATCGTTGTTGACTTATTTCGATCCCTGTGGTCTGATAAAAAGAATTGATTTTGAGTCTCCTGGTGCTCTGGTGCAGAGATTCACTATTTGTTGGTCTTAAGGCCACTTTTTTATATTCTATGGTTGACGGATCCGCTGACGTTGTCAGAAAACCTCCGACGAAAAAATAAAACCGCTTTGCACACATTTGTTTTATTTTTGCCGCCGACATCTATCAGATGGCGCTGTAACAGAAAATGCGCCCGTCACGCCACCTAGCGTATGAAAATGGCTGGCCTTTTGACCACGACGTTCGAAATTTTGCCGACATCGAGATCCAGTTAAATTTAATTTAATTTTGTCCGACATTCACCAATACATAGTAAAAAAATCTGTCAAATTCATACATATGACATCTGTGCAACTGGCAGATATTGCTAAAAGATGGATACACATATTTATGTGATATATTTTGCTCTTTTTCAGACATAAAGAAACCACAGCAGTCAGATATTTTGGTTGAAGAGGAGCAAATGACAACTTGCATCGAAGACGTACACAAAGTGTTTGTTTCCGGCTCGGCCCCTCACTCGTCTCTCCTCTCCAGTCTTCTCCTAATTTTGCAGCCAATTTTCAAACTTTACGTCTTTGCATCCAGTGGAGTATATGCTATTAGGTATGTTTTCAAGGAGATAATACTAATGCTCTGCTCGAAATACGGTTGTCCAACTGTTTGAAGAGTAACGATGAAGAAAAAGCTGATAGTGTGCATTTAGCAGAGTTCTGATATTTCGGGATGGTAATTTTGTTTAAGGAAAGGGAGACAGATTCAATTAATTTGCTCACCGAATGTAACTTTTCTGCAAATTGCAATAAGTGTAGTGTCATAAAGAATCAAAGGGAGTAGATAGAGAAGTTAAAAGTTGCCTGTAAGTTGTAACCAATATTTAGTTGTCATGACAACCGGATAACCGCTAATGTTGGGCAAGTTTTAAAAGTAGCGAAGAAATGTTGGAAAAAAAAAGAAAAAATTTCCAATTAACTATCATCTAATTTTCCGGACAATGTCATTTCATATTTTGTTCCTATTGGTTAGTTTTTGCTTAATACAACTGTTTCTTTGATATTTCAGGTTGACATGTGAGGACATTCTGGCAGTATATCTGAAACAAGCGAGTATGGAGGATGCTTTGGGCAGCTTGAGACTTTTCATTTTCTCAAAAACGGACGAAGATTGTGGTCTGCCGAATGCTGGCGTTCTGCACCATGGTGTTTATTTCTCCGCTGGCCCAACAGGGGGCGTTGTTGCTGTTTGGAAGGACGAAAGGTTAGTGGTGACCTAAATTACCGAAATCTGTAAAATACTGTTATATTTGCAATTATATGACTTTAATATGCTACTATTATGTCGTATTATTTTGGCTTGTGTGTTACTTCTCTGTGACTATTTATTTACCACTTCGCAATTTCATATTCAATTATTTTGTGACTGTATTGAATGCGACAATATTATGCAACTGTGAATATGTTTCTCTACCAGGATTTTTGATGTATGAAACTATTTTTCCGATATGAAATTCCACTATGATGCGATTTTTGATTTGATTTGTTATTCTTGCACAACTTTATTTTACTATTATTTTACTATTGTATAAATATTGCAGCGCGTCTGTTTTGCAGTTGTAGACATACTACTGTTACGCTGCATTTTGAAATGATATCTTGAACGTTTAGGCCACACTTTTTATATTCTATGGTCGACGGATTTTTTTTACTATGTATAAAATTAAAAATTAAATTTAGCTGGATATGTCGGCAAAATAAAAGTGCAAAATTTCGAACGTCGGGGTCAGAAGGTCAGCCATTTTCAAGTTTTTGTTTAATACGCTGGGTGGCGTGACGGGCCCTTTTCCTGTTACAGTGTCATCTGATGGATGTCGGCAGCAAAAATAAAATAAATGTGTGCAAAGCGGTTTTATTTTTTCGTCAGAGGTTTTCTGACAACGTCGGCGGATCCGTCAACTATGGAATATTAAAAGTGTGGCCTTATGTGTTATGTTACTGTTTTAAGTTTGCATATATTGATGAGCATCTCTTTCGATTTGTTACGCTATCTTGTGGGCTACCTTGAGGCATGCCAATTAGTGTGTTGACCATTGAAGTGTTTCATTTCTGTGTTTGTAGGGCTGAAGACTTGGAAAATGACATCGAATCAGTTGCGAAAGGCATCAGTCAACTTTTGCGGAAACTGAATCGACCGGAAGTAACAGCTGAACTTTTCCTATTTCTCTTGAAGGTATAAAACAGAAATTTGACTAGTTTCATCGGTATTGTACCTGCAATATTTTGCATCAATGTCAGAGAGTGTGTTAAGCATTTAAGCGTGTTATTCATTGCTGTAAAGTTGATTTGAAAATACCGTATTTACTTGAATAAACACCCCCTCAATGCCCGGGGTAGCTGCCTCCCCGAAAAAAACACAGGCCTCCCTCAAATCCCTCCGTCCATCAAGCAGACAAGTTTATTTCATTACATCCTATAAACTAAGCTCAAGTCCGACAATTTGAGGTCTTTCAGAGCTAGATTTTTAGCATTTTTTTGGTATCCTTCATCGCTGTTGCTAAAATAATAGAAACCTACCTGGAATAGAGGCCCACCTCAAATAAAAGCTCTGCTGCAATGCTCTCTTAAAACTGACGGGAGGATTTTTTTTAGTAAACAAAGCCATCAGCTAGTAGCACCACTCACCTATTTATGTAATAATATTGAAAGTTATTTATGTACTTCATGAATGCATGTGTTGATCCTGAATAAACTTAATACGGTATGTGATTATTGATGTGGAAGCAATTCGCAAATCTGCTTAATGCTACTGATAGTTCTTCTGAGAAGGATCACTAATTATGACTGAAGCATTTTGTTCAATAGTCATCTTAGATTCTTCACGGTGACATTAAATTGTTTTTATCTTCTAGAGGACTGTTGAACTTCATAGATTGTGTTGTTATTCAGAGACTAAGCAGTATTATCAAAGAAGAGGTGGACCCTGAGCAAAATTCAGAGCCTTTCATCAAAGAAAACAAATCCACGATCGGTCGAGAGGTGCTAGAAGTGACCACTGGAATGGATGACGTAAAAGACAATTTGATCGTGTTGACCGTGTTAGCGCACATGACCGATCAGCTTGGACCCGAGTGCTTCACCAAAACTCAACACATTGTTGATTTTGTACAGGTCTGTTTTTCAACTAGTTGAGCCTTATCGTCTCATCATTATGTTTGCCTCTACCATTGAATGTTGTTCATCTTATGTTGTACTGACTGGATATTGTGGTTTTTTGGTGATAAAGGTATAGTTCTGGCAGAAGAAAAAAAATGAAGTTGTTTAATAGATGTTTTTAGGAATTTGTGAAATTTAGTTGCATTTTCTTATTTAATTTAATCCTTATTTCTCATTATTCTATTCCTTTTTTTCCCAACTGTTTTTTATGACATATAGGCCAGTGACATCCACTTGCCTTATACAGAATGATTGAATTATATGACATGTGAAAAATATATATGATTTGATTAGAAATATGCATAATACATCTGTCGATGTGAGTTGCAGACATTTGTGTTTAGACATTAGACATTTTATTATTTACCAACACTTAAGTACATTAATTTACAAGTATATGTGACAAATAGCACGTGATATAAAAATAACATATAATGTGTTGGAAGGGGATACATCCGAGTATTTACAAAATACCATTACCCAAGGGTGGATGTATCCCCTATTATATTTAACATTTAGAATTAATTTATTAATCTGCTTTCGATTCAGGTGACCTTAGAAAGAGGCGTTACTGTGCTGAAGAACACTGACGATGAGATGGTCGGAGTATTTGAGAATGAAACCGTTACCATGGCGATGGGAATGTTGACGGCTGTAATGGGAGGGGCAAAGAAGGTATGAAGTCTTTGAAATTTTAAAGCATTATCAAAAAGAAGTTATTAAAATTTAGCAGAATCTGATGTTATATTGATTTCGCGGTGCGAGAACCTATCAAAATTATTCGGATGAATCATTTGTGATGCTGAATTCTTTGCTCGACCCAATTGCTTCCCTTGATTTCTGTCAGTCACTCAAGGACATGCTCCATCGCAGATCATATTTTTTTTGCGACTGATGATTATTCAGATAAAATGATAAATTTTGTACTTAGCTGTTTTGTCTGATTTTGTAAGTTTTATTTTTTTGCAGTTGAGCACAGAGGAGAAGATGCATCTTAAATCTCTTCTCCCGCTACTTCAAGAATTATCCGAGCAGCATCCGGACCCCAGCATCCAGGAGATGTCCAGCGACCTCGGGATCGCCATAGCAACGCATGGCTTCATTCTCAGTGACAGTTTGCAGAAATCGTCCAATCAGAAAGCAGCATCCAAGTCACATGATGATCTATTGACCAATCAGAAGACAGAAAGTGTTCCTAGTCCCGCGCCAAAGAAAGTGCAAAAGAAACCACTGATCGAAGTTATTTCCTCAAGCGAAAATGTTGGATCCGATGAAAAGATTAGTCCTACGTCTGAAATCTCTGTCAAACAGGAGAGTAGAGACGCTGATTCTCAAACACACAAAAACATTTCAGAACGAAAGGTTACGAATGAAATGAAACAGGTAAATGATCAAACGGCAAAAGTGTGCGACTCACGGAAATCATCAGAGAACCAAGAAATATCAAAATACAAGGAAGCTATAAATTGCTTGTTAGATCCTTTATTACCTGTACGAGGTCACGGACTTATACTTATGGCGAGACTCTTAAAGGAGAGAGACCCAGAGACTATGCAGAACTATGACATGCTGCTAAAAGTATTCCAGGAAAACATTCGTCACGAGGATTCGTATCTTTATCTAGCGGCCATTAACGGTCTTTCTGCGTTAGCTGTGCATTCGCCAGACCAGGTCTTGCCTGTCCTGGCCAAATTCTACTGTCAAAGAGTAAAAGAAGAGAAGTCTGTGACAAATACTACCAAACAGAAAGAAAGGAATATCGAGTGGCGGTTGAAACTCGGTGAAACGCTCGTCAAAACTTGCAAAGCGTTAGGTATGTATAATTCTGTGTTATTTATTGATTGTTCATCCATTTTAAGAACTAATTATTAATATGAATATCATTTTATGTTTAGGCGGATTAGAAAAAAAGGTTTGTTTCCGATTGTTTAGTTGAAAAAAGTGGGGCCGGTAGATCGGGGGGGTTTTTAATAAAAATTTTAACTCAGATACTAGGTTCAAAAGCTTAAAAAAACAAAGGCGTGTCAAATGTCATTTTTGGTCAAATGCCCGAAAAAAAAGCTGGGTTGGGGCTTGTAAATTTGGGTCGAAAATCGGAAACAATCATGTTTTTTTCAGTCTGCCTCATTCAAGTTACTTCAGACCGCATCACAAGAAAAAATAACATCGATGCAAAATTAATGGTAGCCTGACGTATGATGTGCATAATGTATAATTATGCCTTTTACCACTAATCAATTTTTAACCAGTTTTATGTTAACTTTTATAAGCATAAAAGGGCTTCACTTCGTAGACCTTTATTGAGGTTTTGCTTCATGAGTGAATCGCTATAAGATATTCGAGCAGTACTGTCCATCAAGATATTTGTCTGAACAAACTAACTTGCCTGTAAAGCCATTCTGATCATGTCTTTCAGGTGACTTTGTGCCGTCCTACCGAGACATGCTGGTCAGTAGTTGCTTGACCGTTGCCAAGGACGAAGAACCACTGGTCAGGGCAAGCGCTATCTCGAATCTGGGAGATATTTGCAGACTTCTCAGGTTTTCGCTAGGAAATATCATCTTCCAGGTGCGTTTATTAATCAAACCCTAATAAACTAAACAAATGTTATTCTAATTGTGCTAGAACAAAAAAACCTGGTCAAAATAAACAATAACTTCTATTTTATATGAGCTGTTCCATTTAAAAAAGAGGATTGGGGGGGGGGGGGGACCAGAAAATTATAATTAAAATACTGGATAATTTTTCCTAAAATTAAAACGCTATGGATAAAATGTTGCAAAATTTTGTAAGGCAAAAGATCCAGTAATATACTCATTATTTCCCACTTTTCAGATTATCTAAATGAACGAATCTTAATCTTCATCAATTCAAGAAGTACGAACTTGTTGCTGAGTCGCAATGCTTTAAATACAATTACAAAGAAAGTTTCCAAATGAAGATCATCTTCTTATTAATTGAGACGACCAGTAATATTCAAAGTGGTTTAAGTTATAGCTTTCCTTTGGATTTCATACCTAATCTATTTAAGAACTCTTTTAACGGCATTTATTATGCTGTGTATTTATTTAATTTTCCTTGTCTTATTTTATTGTATGTTTTAACACCAATATGGATTCTTTTCTTCAAGATGCTTTTTAGTGTAATTATTATTGCCAATTTTAAATTTTGTATTCTGTTTAGATTTAAAAAAATTTTTTATTGTAAAGCGTTACAAGGAATATTTTATGTTGGACATGCGCTATATAAGAAATAAACATTATTATTATTATTATTAATCTGCATGTCTTCTTGTCGATCTAGGTACTCGATTGTGTGACCGCGTTACTGAGGTCAGACCCTGATGTGGAGGTGCGGAAGTCGGCTGCCATGTTCACTACTTTGTTGTTGCAAGGCCTCGGCAGAGATGCCATGAAGGTATGTCAAAATTACAAGCACACCAGTGTATCTCGTAATAAACCGTAGCATGTGAAAACCCTATGACGTTATGTAGAAATAAGATTTTGTCACTCAAAGGGCGATTAATATGTACCATTAGATTCAGGAATGCATGCTTGATAAATGATAATGATTGAGGGGCTTGAAGTATGTATGTAATAGTTATATTCCGAATAATAATAGTTAACTAACTTTTTCGATGGCTATTGCCCGCTTAGAATAATAGGAAAACAGTCTCGGTGGAGTATAATATACAGTTAAACGTGTCCTCAGAGCCACCTTTGTAGGATGGCCCCTAGCCCGAGCAACTCTGACCACATGCCGCTGTCGGCTCTTATTCATATTGTGACGTTTATAGTGAGCCAAATATCAGATGGTAAATAAGAGCTAAGCGAACATCAGATTTCTCGGGCTAGATGGCCCTCTGCTGTGAGCGACAGCTATAGTCCAACTCCCTTGGACTCAATTTTTATTGTTTTACCCCTTATTAAACAGCTATCTTTAACGGCCAAATTTATTTCCCTTAAGTAACCGCTTAACACAATTAGCGGAAACAATGTGCTGCTGAAGACTGCACTTTCCATTACCAGCGACCAGCGTCTCCTCGAAAACCTGAAGTTTGCAAATGCCCGGCTTTGTTACATACTCCGTCGATGCTACAATTCTGGTTGACCCCACATAAATTGTTTCTGTATGATTATACAAGTCTGGGTAGTCTTACCTCCGACTAGAGCAGCGATATCGACGATTCTCTATTAATCGAACCTGGAATTTCGATTCCAGATTACTGATTGAAACCTTGAGAATTTCACGTGCCATATTATTGCTCATTTTGCCGCCAAAATCTGCCAGGTGGCCACCACTGTCACGTGCTGCCACCTGGGTTGAATGAACTTACTAATGATTTACGTGAAGGGCATACTCTTGCCTCACACTGAATGTAAATATGATGATATATTATAATGAAATATTCCATTTCATTGACATAGCACTGCATTAACACTTTGTATTGGTTTTATCAAATAATCTATTAATCGATAATCGGTTGCCAAAAGTGCCGATTAATCGATTGCAAAAAATTGAACTAATTCCTAGCTCTAACTCCGACAAGAAACATTGATGCAGTTTTTGACTTGTCAGGGTGCTCTGCTGCTGTTAAGCTGGTCCCCTCCTCTGCCCAAGTGCAAAGGAATCGGTCTTGGCCGCCATTATCACGTGACTTTGTGTCAGGATCCTGACATTTTGCTGATTGGCTGATTGTTTTCTGGTGTTTGATTGGCTAATTCTTTGGGGGCGTGTCCAAACCAACCTACCAGAGAGCACGACACAATGACCAATCATAGCATGGCTTAGACTCAGCCATTCATAACATATGTAAGAATTGCTAGCGACCAGTCTCACTACATTGTATGAGATGCGGTACCAGTGCTATGCTGCTGTGTACGCACTTCAGGCACAATAGGTGGCAGCACAGAGTCGGTCAACAGCACCCCCTTGTGTTAATGTGCGGAGTGACTAAATGACATTATTGATTGCATGGCTAACACGAGAACTGGCCCAAGGTCACGTCATTGAACTGTCAGAGCGTGAGATGTGACCCGAAGTGACCGATGGTCATGATACAACTGACCGCTGTCCACTCTGTTGGTTGTCCTTATTGTTTTAGTCATCGTGTTTCTCACTGGGTGGTCTATCGATTTCTGATGTCGCCAGTAAAGTGATCAATATCGTTTAGTCTTTCAGTTATAGCGATGGTTGTCCTAAGGGCCGTTTTTTCATTGAGCATTCGTAGTTTTTATTTACAGTGGTTTTTTGTACCACATGATGTTGATTGAATTGGTGATAGATAGATAGATAGATAGATAGATAGATAGATAGATAGATAGATATGGAAAGTGCAGCCCTCGAATGCGAGTTCTTGCCACTATCGAGGGTTGATTGATGAGGTGAGAGAGGAGGAGTCCACCCATGTTACACATTTACCCCATGGGTGGGATCTTTTACTTGCCTCAGCATAGACACGAGTACTTTAGACCACCAATTTAATGTCTAGTATGAACAACATCTACCTGGGGTGATGCTCATGAAAGGTTGCCCAGGCCCTGGATTGAACCTGGGTCCTTCAGAGGAGCAGGCGAGAGTCTTACCACTAGACCACCCAGCATGAACAGAGAGTCTGTCTGACGGTTGACACATGATATTGATTTTGACCGATTCTTACTTTGAGAAAATGACAATGACAAAAATATATTTGTATAGCGCCATATCTGGTAACATTCTATGGCGCTTGAAGTATCTATTGAAAATATAAATGAAATAGGTAAATCTCTTTGAAGATCCTTTAAAGATCTTATGTTATCTGGTAGGCTGTTCCAAGACTTCAGGCCACTTGCATGGAATAGGCGTCCGCCGAAGGTGAGGTGTTTGATTCGAAAGGTTACCAGTTGTATGGGATGCAAATTTGATCTTGTGTGATATTGAGGATTGTGCCTCTTCGTTAGGATGTCTGATAAATATTTTGGAGCTTGTCCATGGATGCAATGCTTTAAAGGCAAGATTGAAGAAGGCACAGTTTATAAAAATAGATGTATTTCTATAAAATCTCCATGTTTAAATGTAATCCGGGAGTTGACTGGGAGCCAGTGAAGTTCTTTGAAGGGGCTGTATCCCTAAATTTTGCTTACTTTGTGATATATACAGCAATGAAGAGTAGAAAGAGTTTATTATCCATTCATCAAACTAAGAATGCAAGAAAACCCACCTTTATGGAGTAATTTGAGGTTTTTAGTGCAGCAGAATTTTGCTGGATTCAAATAGGCTGCTATTGCTGAAGGGGGTTTCACACATAGCCGGATCAGACGCAGGAGCGTCCCGGAGGACAACTCCGGAATACTCCCGCATACTCCGGGGAAAGGCGTATAGACATCTTGTTGATGTCCGGCATTGTCCGGCATTGTCCGGCATTGTCCGGCATTGTCCGGTAACACCGTGGGACTCCGGCAAAAAAATTAAACATGTTTAATTTTTCATGCCGGAGATCCCGGAATAGTTAAATCCGTGTTGGTCCGTGTAGATCCGTGTAGATCCGCATAGACTCTCAATATACTCCGCCGATCTCCGGGAATCTCCGTATTGACTACGGCATATCTCCGGCTACATCTGGCGTCAACCGGGCATGAATATTTCGCCGCCATTAAAGCCGGAGAGTACAAGGAGCAACACGGTTCCACACGAATGAACACGGTGTAAAGACCGGTGATATCCGCGAAGGCACCGTGAAAATCCGGTTCACTCCGCATTCTAAACGGGACAGTCGTGTTAGCTCCGTGTTGCTTCTTGTTGAGACCGTATTGACATCGTGTACACATCGTCAAACATTTATTTTTTGTTGACATTTAACAGCTCTTTGATCCCGGAACCCACCGGAGGTAATAAAATGTTACTCCGGGACGCTCCGGCGTCTGATCCGGCTATTTGTGAAACCCCCTTTAGTCAGCTGCTATCTGGGTCAAGCTGGACAGGTTGTTTTCTGCTAGGAATTTGTTATGAACAAGTGTTTGTGAGCTTTTGGGGATGTCTCATCCTACCTACTGGAATTTGAGGTCAGTGCTATAAATAGCTTGGGGTGAAATAGCAGCATAGCAGAATAACTGTCAATGGCCAGTCACCATGCGCTCTGGTCAAAAGGATTGTCAAATTATGTGGATACCGTTGAGTTTATTCATCTTATTGAGGCAGAATGATGTGTGGTAGGTAATCTAGCTATAGAAGACAAAATAGAATGGCCAGCTAACTCATTTCAAGGGATACAGCCCCTTTAAGAGCTGGCGTTATGCGATCAAATACTTTCTCCTAATTACATCTTCTTGTAGTACCTATCTTGCACCTGGTCGTGTAAGCTAAATACACAGTTTATTAAATTATATTTGCAACACAAATTAAATACAAATACATTTATCCAAGTCTTAGCGTTATCTATCTATCCTGCGGCCAAATTCTGTGGTAAAATTGCGGCTAATATGGTGCAGAATTCCGTTAACGATTATTAACTTGCGCTCAGCTGCGTCCATACTTTCCAGGAGTAAATAATTGAGCAGATTCTCCCAATTTAGGACAAATAACTTCTCAGTCGACATGTTGAAACTCATTTTCCATCTGCTTTGCTCATTATGTGTGGCTTTTAGTGAGAAGTAGCTGTTAATATGTAATGTATTATTATGTGTATCATACAATTGAAACAATCCATGTACATGAAGCTGGGTGGCCTAATGGTTAAGGCATCCGCCAATTCCACATTAGCCAGCCCTTGTGAAGGTCCCGGGTTCGATCCCAGGCCCGGGCACTCTTCATGAGCTACATCCCAGCAGCTGGATGTCGTTTCGGATGAGAAGTTAAATTGGCAGTCCCTTGTATTCGGTGTCTATGCTGAGGCAGGTAAAAGATCCCACCCATGGGTTAAATGTGTAACATGGGTGGACTCCTCCTCTCTCTCTCACCTCATCAATCAACCTTCGATAGTGGCAAGAACTTGCCTTAGAGGGCTGCACTTGCCATACCATACCATACATGTACAAGTTTCGAAATGTCTAGGGGTTAAGGTGAAGGTCCCGGGTTCGATGCTCGGCACGGCCACTCTTCATGAATCTATCAACTGTATGTCAATTGCACAATGTTGCTTGATACATTCAGGGTACCCGCAGTCATGGAAATCCTTGAAAATCTTGGAAAAATTGGTTGTTTTGGAAAGTCATGGTATTTTAGAAATTTTAAAAGGGTCATGGAAAAGTCATGGAATTTAAGAAAGACAAAAAAAAATAAAGGCATTTTCTGCAATAAGAAAAGATGGTGAGGACGGCTGTAAGGGGTTTGTGAAGGCCGTTATAATTTGCAATCTTGGAATTTAATTTCATGATTTCTGTGGGAACCCTGTGCATCATTAATTGGTGGTGCCTTGTACTGTGTGTCTATGCTGGGGCAAGTAACAGACCCAACCCATGTGGTAAATGTGTAACATGGTGTGGACTCCAAGCAGCCTTATCATCTCATCTTTATGTCTGCCTCCAGCCGCTTGTCGCATAAGCTGACTAAGCTTCAGAGCTGTATGGCTTTAATCTAAGCCGGATGTTGTTCGCTTGTGACACTGAATTTGTGGCCCACATGCTAGCGGCTTCAAATACCTAGTACTATGATCAGTATTTACATGTAGTTTTGTAAATTTGAATCTAATATTGATATTGTGATCAGTATTTGCTTTATGCTTTGTGATTTGACCTTTTTAAAATTTATGTATATACTTGTATTATTTTGCTTTAACACTGAATATCTTACTTAGAGCAGGACTCTGCCCAGAAAACATCTAATTACGGCAACTGGAACCATGAACGTTAAGCTATATATTATGTTTAAAATAATGAGTACCTGTATATCATACTTCTGTAGGTGTAGCTTTAGATAGACTGCGTGAGTAGCGCTATAGATATGTGACATATGTATCTTGTTTGATATGAAAAAAACATCAATAAAAACCATTTATATGTATGATTGTTTGAAGATATATATTTCCTTTACATCAAATTTTGATAAGAAGACCTGAGGCCAATCTCAGCATACAAGGCACACGGCCATGTCCATTTGTCTCAGCTGTCTGCGTTTGACAGATCTTTGTGGCGCTCGGCCGGTGACCTAATGACCTTTACGCGACCTTATTGCATCCTTCCACCCCAAGGACCTGCCCCCCGTGAAGACCTTGTGGTCTCCGCTGTCTTATCATTCCATTTGCAGGAAGTGGCGACCTTTTGTTTGACACGGAACACGGGCATTGTGTGACGTCAGGATGCCGTATCGGTCTCGGTCACAAAGAGAGTTGCTCCATATTGAATCGTCCGAGTCAATTTACTGCGATGAACTCTGATTAAATTCACAGCGGTTACTGTTGATCATTATTGAGTGATCTCTATATCTTGTTGTGACGATATGGATATAATTTTTACTTTCCTACCGTGATAAAATCGGGTGTTAGCCTATTTTGGCACCTTGAAAATATGTTCGTTATAAGAGGGAGCTATGGTTTTATGGGAGGGTTTTTTTTTTTCAATTAATAACATCGGAAAAAAAAAGATTGAAGTTTCTTTTATTCTTTTATCTCTAAAATTAGGCCGCTTATAAAAAAATTCTAATTAAAACACCATGAAATCTTTATGATATCCAAGTTTAGATAGATAGATAGATAGTTGGATAGATCTGAAAAGTGCAGCCCTTTAAAGGCAAGTTCTTGCCACTCACAAGGGTTGATTGATGAGGTGAAAGAGAGAGTGCACATCTACCCCATCAGTGGGGTATTTTACTTGCCTCAGCATAGACACCGAGTACAAGGGATGTACTCATCCGAACAACCAGCTGAGGTGTTTTCTCCCGAAGGGCGCATATGCTCTTTGACTTTTTCTTCTCCGCATATTTCTGCTTTTAACAGTTATATGTCTCTTTGTTTCTTTGCAGGTCCTTGAACATGCCCTCCATGACCTCTACCGCTTGCTCAAGATGACCTTGACCGTTGAAAAGGAGGAAATGGTCAAAGTGCACGTCCAGTTGAGTTTGGACGAACTGGACTCCATCACGCGAGAGTTTCTGTTTCCGAAACAAACGCTTACTAAACATATCTATGTGGCTGATGCCCCACCCAACTGAACCTGGTGTCTTGTATCTACGGTCTGTACCGGGGCAAGTAAAAAACCCCACCCTGTGACAGGATTACTAAAACCCTAACCTAAAATTGAATATTATGTTAGTAGTTACCGGTACAGTATAAACCCCCTTCGCCGCGAATTATCACCAGGTTATCGTAAACCTCCGGAATATCGCCAGGCGGCGCCGTAAGTATTAAGATTTGGCACCAGGTGGCGTTGAGGATCATTAAGATTTGACACCAGGTGGCGCTGCGGGTAGAATATTTGGACACTAGGTGGAGCTGTAGACTTTTAAGATTGACCGCTTGGTGGCGCTGTGTATGTAATATTTTTGGGGCACAAGGTAAATGTTATAATGGCTTGGGAAGAGTCCTATACACGTAAAAGCGTGATGAATTACTAATTATTTAATGATACAGGCATGACAATACTATAACCTCAGGGGGTTTTGGAAGTTGCTTGATAGTTAAACTTTGTAGGTAGCCCCACGTGATAATGGCATGAGCTATACACTGTTGTTGTAAAAGCTGTATATATAGGTGTAAACGTCATTAACTGTACAAACATTTTGATATATATTATATAGAGAGAGATGTTTGTTAAGCAAGGTTAATAATGGATGATATATTGACCAAAAGGAGTAGAACAGAGGGCGCTAATGCTGATACAAAGCCTTACATTATTAGACCTGTGAGTCAAAAAATATCTAGAAAGTTTGGAATAGAAGAAGTAACATACAAAACCAAATTTAATAATAACTTGCAAGGCGTACAACTACTTAACGCTCAGAATGAATTACATAACATGTTCACGGATGTTATAGAGTTGGTTAATGAGAAACATCCTAATGGTGATGATAAAGCAAGGATCACTATTAATCACTCAGGATTGGAGAGGGAAGTGTTTATACATTGTCAACCAAAACACAACATTACAGCAGATGTTATAATGGAAAGGTAAGAATGAGACGACATAATAATTATAATCTTTTTACAACATTAATAATTTAACATATTATAGTGTTACAGTTTTTATTTTATTTATAGGATAAACTCCGTTCTCCAATCGAACAAATCACTAGATATTGATGATACTTTTGAAATTAACGTGGGCATCATGAGCGCTGACAGCCAAGGAGGCGGTGGTAGCAGAGCAATTGTAGATACTGATCCCTTATCAGCTAGTTGTACAATCAAAAAAAAACATTCAATGGTGTTTATTCCTGTGATAAGAAATGAATATTTGTGTGCAGGTAGGGCTATTATAACATGCAAAGCTAAACTAGATAATATGAGCAAAGCAAAATTTGCAAAACTTATAAGAAAAGATAGGTCTATGAGTAAAGCGCACGATTCGCAACGTAGCTGTGCCATCAGACTTCACAGAAAGGCGGGTGTATCAACAACTTCGCCTGTTAAGGTTAAGGACCTACATAAGTTTGAGTCAGAATTAGACATCCAGATTGTTGTTATATCGGGGGATACAGGCAACGATGTCATATACAAAGGTATATTAACTAGACCGAGAAAGATTTTTTTATATCTGAAGGATAATCACTATCATAGTATCACAGGTATCAATGGTTTTTTTGTCAACAGTAAGATATGCAATCATTGTTTTGAAGTATATAACAAAAATAGAAAGCACGGTTGTGATACAGTATGTAGAACATGCTGTTCTGAAAATTGCATGTTTGACAATACATCTATAGAATGCATAGACTGTAATATGATGTGTCGTAATACACTGTGTCATGAGAGACATAAAAAACGCAGACGGTATGACAGAGGTGTTCTGAAGGATGAAGATCAGCCCTCTCTTTGCGAACAATACTACATGTGTAAGACATGTTTCGTAATACTAAATACATCAAAAAGAGCCAAACATTTACATATGTGTGGCGAATGGTTATGTACATGCTGTCATGAGTATGTTTTAGGCGAACATTTATGTTTCTATAGGATAAAGAAAGCTAAGATGTCATCAGGAAAATTTTTATATTATGATTTTGAAACGTGTCAAAACAATATCATCACATGCGAAAAAGGTTACAAGAATAAACCACGTGATGACTGCGATAAGTGTATACCTCTAGAACTATGCACTCCATGTCGTAAATGTGTAAACTGTAAGAGACCATATTGCGGTTTACAGAAACATATACCTAACTTTTTAGTATGTCAAACAGTATGTGATAATTGTGAGGATAATGCGTTCACACCTTACTCTAAATGTGAGAACTGCGGCGATAGATGCAATACCTGCTCTGTTAAAGACAATTCCCTTAAACATTTTATAAGGGATTTATGTAACAATGATACATGCGGTAAGAGGGAAAAAATATTTAAGGGGCCAGATACAACAGAGGAATTCTGTAAGTGGTTATTAACGCCTCAACATAAAGATGTTACGGCAATTGCACACAACGCTAAAGCATTTGATGCCCATTTTGTTCTCGGTTATTGCGTAGATAATGGTGTTTTCCCAGAAGTTATATTTACTGGCACAAAGATTATGTTGATGAATATTAAACAGGGGGTGAGCATTAGATTCATAGATAGTTTGAATTTTCTACCCATGCGTTTGAAGGCACTACCCAAAGCTCTAGGCCTACAAGGGGAATTGAAGAAAGGTGATTTTCCACACTTAGCAAATACACTAGAGAACCAAGAATACATTGGACCAATGTTTGCGCCATATTATTATGGTGTTGATTTTATGTCTACAGCTGACAGAACAGAGTTCTTCATTTGGTACAATGAGCAACAGGGTAAAACATTTGATTTTCAGAAAGAATTGCTAGAGTACACACGGGCTGATGTAACCATTCTGAGGGAAGCATGCACTAGTTTTAGAAAACTTATAATGGCAGTTACAACAATACAGGATTCAAACATCGCAGGTATAGATCCTTTCGCTCATGCTACCCTAGCATCTTGTGCAATGCAGGTAATTAGACAACTTATGCTCTATGAAGTACATAATGTGACTTTAACAGATGGTAGATCAGGTGAGGCTGTTCTCAGAAGAGATGAATGGTATTTTAATAACGAAATTATTAATAATGACATGATATCCGAGTCGTCATTCGTCAGCTCTCCTATACCGCAAATACCCGCACAGGGGTATGGTAAACATCATAATGATAGTCAGAAGTCAGCTTTATGGTTAGAATGGATAAGTCACTCAGAGGACAAATTTATACAGCATGCTAGGAATGGTGGTGAATTTCGTATACCAGGAACAAGGTATACAGTCGATGGTATACATATAAACAGTAATACCGTTTACGAATACCTAGGATGTCGTTTTCATGGTCATACATGTCAGAAAGACAGACAGGCCAAGGATCCACGTACACACCTATCTTTGAAAGCTCTTTACAACAGAACTATAGAACGTCTTCATGAAATAGGAACACTAGGGTACAATGTTATTTCGATATGGGAGTGTCACTATGATAAATTACTACAAACCAACACAATTATGAGTGAATTTGTGAAGCAGTGCGACACGGTCAAGCCTTTGAAAATACGTGATAGTTTTTTTGGCGGACGAGTCGAGCCAACAAAACTCTATTATGATGTTAAACATGGAGAGAAGATACGTTTCTATGACGTAACTTCGTTATATCCCCATATCACGATGTCTGGAGTTTATCCTACGTCCCACGCTACAATAATTAAGGACCCTGATATCTTTGATTATACTCTAGAATCATATTATGGTCTAGCGCAGGTACGAATTGTGCCGCCACGAGGTCTATACATACCTGTTCTACCGGTGAGGTGTAGAGGTAAACTCAAGTTCCCATTATGCGGTACATGTTCATCAAAGGAAACCCAGATGCAATGTAAATGCAGTGATGTTAAAAGAGCGCTCTTTGGTACATGGACAACACCAGAGTTGAAAGAAGCCATTAAACAAGGTTACGTATTGATTAAGATATATGAAGTGTATCACTTTCCTAGCACTACAAATGATGATGTTTTTGGTAGTATATTCACTGAATATGTTAAAATGTTCCTTAAACAGAAACAACAGGCATCAGGATATCCTCAGTGGGTAACAACTAATGCCGATAAAGATAGCTATATATCTTACTATAACAGAGAGCAGGGTATCATGCTTGATAAAGATGCAATTGCGCACAATCCACCACTTAGAACAATTTGTAAATTGTTCCTCAACAGTGTGTGGGGGAAGTTTGTGCAGAGACAAAATCTACCCAGGTCATTCTATATGAAAACCCTAAATGAATATACTCAGATGAAGAATGATCCCACAAAAAATATAATGAATTTTCATCTAATCTCAAATGATTATATTGTAGTGGATGTTATGAATGCCGAAACTTTTGAAGAGGAATCAACTTTCACTAATGAGATTATAGGTATTTTTACAACATCCTTAGCACGACTACATTTGCTACAAGTGCTAAACAAAATAGGGCGTAATACGCTATATTACGACACCGATTCAGTTATTTTCGTTGAGCAAAATGGTGAACAGGTTGTTGAAACAGGTGATCTGTTAGGTCAATTAACTGATGAGCTCAAACAGGATACATATATTAAGACTTTCTTGTCTACAGGTCCTAAGAGCTACTCATACAAATTAAACACTGATACCGTTGTACGTAAAATCAAAGGTATTTCATTAAACCACACAAATTCTGCAATCGTTGATTTTGACTGTATGAGACAGATAGTGTTTGGTCAAAAACAATTAGTCAAACTCCCAACTAGTAATCAGATTTCGCGAGTTAAACATAGAGGTATAGTTTATAATAGACGTACAAGCAAAATATATAGAAAAGTGTTTGATAAAAGAGTAATAATTAAAAATACATACAACACATTACCTTACGGTTACTGATATGTGCATACATAATGCCTACTGTATGGTCATAGAAATGCTTTACAGCACACCAGAAAGTTTCATGCTTAAATATATGACTAGAACTTACAAATTACGTTTTACTGTTATATCTGTATCATAACCAGTCTAGTAGTACTGTTATAATATATTTACATGATTCTCTACTGTACGATTTGTAATACGAGTGTGTTGTTTTGCAAAATAGCTTTAGAATGTTCTATATTATAACCTTTAGTCAGTGACCTGTACACAAATATTCTATATTATGAACTACTTAATCGTAATATATACATCCAGTGTAGATCGCCATAACAACTCGATAATGCTTCTTCTTTTTACCTTTGTTCTGTGCATAAACGCAGTTACCAATACTGCTATATTATGTGGATCTTATAAGAGCTTACAACGCTTTAACGTATGTGATTGTATTACGCTTTACGACGGGGGCATCCAAGCGGATTGCACCAAATCATCATGGCTACAACAAGTACCATCATTCTCGTCGTACATTGTACAACATATTACGCTAGTTAATATGTCAGGAACTGCATTCTGTCATAATGCAATACAGAAGGTTACCGGTGTACACAAGGCTTCAATTGTATGTCTAACCACTGATAAAGGTGAGTCTTATATTAGGCTAAAAAATGTATTTCAATCGCAACGATATCACAACAGTATACATATAATGCGCTTTATATTACAGATATGTCTAAAACTGTGCAGTGTACTACGTATTCACACAAGGAATTCCTATCAACACAGGATACTTCGAGCGCATCACCTATATCTAATATAGTAAATGTCAACACCCTCGCTGTTATAACGAGACATAATGATAATGGTTTGTCAGACGTTAGCAAGCACGCGACTACTATTAGCACCTTCCAATTTAATGTGTCGTGTATAGCTCTGGCATACATTACGTTCAAGGTATGTTTGTATAATTTATAGTTACTATATATATATATATATATATATATATATATATAATGTATGAACACATGAATAACACTTGTCTTTACACTGTAGATCATAACAACTATATTAAAGATGGTACGCTACTGCAGAAAACAGAGGTCGCAACTTTCGCAAGGCCGACTAAGCACAAGTTCAGCCATGACAGAATCCAGAGAGGGCCTTGTTTAATTGAATATTTGCGTGACTTACTGTTCCGTATATTTATATATACCCCAATGTGTAATAATATGTCTCAGTAACCTATAAAAACTATATATTGTAGCATTGTTGATATGTATCTATATACCATAGTATATATCATGAAATACTATAGTAGTACTATTTGCTTGATTAAAACATATTTGGAGTAACACCTAAATTGTTGTTGTACTTTTTTACAGCTATATATAGCATCTGCATGATAGTCTTCAATAGTTATAACTATAAATGTATTTACAGCGATAGGTGTGTATATATGTATATTATGATTGTACTAGCACGTACATATGTATAGATATTACAGAGTACAATAATTTCGGCCATCCTTGCACATATTAGTAAGTAGTTAAAAAAACCGAATTCCTCATTGACAATAAATTTGCGCATAAAACATCTGAATTACTCATTGACAATAACTTTGCACAAATGAATTTTTCATTGACAATAAAGATGCACAAAAACCATTCGGTGTACTGTGAATGCTATTCATTAAGATATATATACATCGACAGTTTAAACATTGTTATGTCATTAAAGTAACATATGTTTACTATAACAGTCATGAGCCGATGTTTTCATTGCTGTCGTATAGACATTGCAACCCTGCTAATTACCCCCCTAAAACAGTTCACACTGTACTGTTAGCTAACCATAGACATTACAAGAAGGGGTTTAATTGCATAATAGAGTCAGGGGGGTGGTTAATTACATAACGAATTGCCACTGGTTAGAACTTCTATTCAGTTGCTTAGAAACATTTACAGAGTTAACATGGAGACAGTACAGCGTCTTAACATTCTGATTGCGCTTATTAGTTTAGTAGCACTGACACACGGATATCGCTACATTTGCGCCAATCGTTTATGCCTATGCAAGGTTACTAACAAGGGGAAAGACATCCGCGCAGATTGTACGAAGTCGCAGGCGTTAGAGCGAGTACCCATAGAGGAGTTCTCAAACATGGAATACGGTATGCTTTCTTTCGTGGACATGACGGGTACCAGGTACTGTCATTCAAGCATACCCCTCCCTGCATATGACATATCGGCAAAAATTGTGTGTCAAAGGAGGAGAAACAAGATTCCTGAACCCGTCATTAGTCGCAGTAATGATCAGATCGAACACCAATACGGCTACGTCGTTATAGAACAATCAAACAGCGCTACAGTGATCATTTCATCCATCTCTGGAGTTTTGCTAATAGCTGTATCGACGGGCATTGGCATATGGCTTCATAAGGTAAGGTTATTTAATGACTTAATTATTTGTTGTCAAAGACTCTGCTATTTTTTATAGCTGTTATTCAGAACTAATGTTATATAATTTTGAACAGTATATCTATTTTAAACAGAATATTACAATGTTGTGCTATACATGGTAAAATTTGACACTTGGTGGCACTGTATGTATCGTTGAACAGCATGTCTATTTTAAGCAGAATAATATTGCCAGGTGGCGCTATATATATATGTTCAGGATCGACACTTGGTGGCGCTGCATATTGATTTATTTTGGACGCCAGATGGCGCTACAATGTTTAAGATTGGCTACTTGGGGGGCGTTGCGAACCTCGCAATTAGCTGATGTGTTCAATTAAACTATATGCGATCATATATACATATTGTTCACGCCTGATGTTAATATTACTCATTCATTAACTGTTTTATTTTATATATAGAGAAATCCTACAGCTGGCACGGCAATTCTGACGGGTGTCACTAGCATGGCCAGGCATACGCTAACGGGGGCACTGAGTAGGCTGCGCCAGGGAGGGGGTCAATCTACTAATAGCAGGTAACAAAACAGAAGAAACACTATATATATATATTACTCCAGTATATAGATATAATACATATATACTTTTTAATACTTTTTAGCACAAGCGACGATTCCTCGGATACCACCGACCATGATATAAATGAATCGACTCCCTGCTCATCAGCACAGCCATATACGTCACAAGGAACACCGACAACTGATTTGGATTCTACAATTAAGGTTACGGATACTACAGTTAAAGTTACACTTTCTTATACTGACACTTCTGACGATGATGATGAAACTACTGATGCTTATAGAAAGAAACTACGTAGTTATATTGGCAAAAGTACACCTGTATAGAGATATTCTCACAACATGATCTAATTGATGCTAATTGTACTTATATTATATGTCTGTTAATGCACTTTATTACCCAAGGTATTATATAGGTACTATTCTATGATATGTATACCTATCGTATTGTAATGTCATACTTGTATATATTTGTATTGTTCATGTATAGAGATGTTCTTATACAGTGAACTAATTGATGCTAACTGTCCTTTAATATTATACTCAAAGTATATACTCTACTACTTCTATGATATTGTATATGTAGGTAATGATTATGAAAATTACTCGTATATAGAGATGGCATTATATATAATGTCCTAACGGATGTTAATCACTCTTATAATATATATGAAGTAGATCTGCTGTTTTTTACATTTTCCATGATCTGTGTGACTAGCATATTGCAATGCTACACCTGTATATATCTCTATAATATTTGCGAATACTGCTAGTATTATTATATATTGTTGATTAGTACTGTGTATACAAAGTCGCTTGAAGACTTACTTTTGATATGTTATTATTATATATATTGCTGATTAGTACTGTGTATACAAAGTCGCTTGAAGACTTACTTTTGATACTAAATAAAATCATACAACAGTATATACTATATGTACAGAGTTATACATTAATATTAAGTTCGTCTGGTTAGCATATATTAGTAGACTATATGACATAGACAATGTATTTGAGTAATACATATATATGTAACCCGGAAATCATCTTTGATGTTCAATACATTTTTAATAATAAAAATAGTACAATACCAATAACAAATAGTACAATAACATCATATAAAACAAAAATAAGGGGTCAAAAGAGTCATCTCGGGTGCAGCATGTTCCACATGATGTAGGGCGGTGTCGATACTTTGTAGATCATCAATAGTTAATGATACTCCTTCGCTCTTTTGATCATAACTGATGGTCTCGCACAATGTTGTTACACATCCCTCCTTGATTAGGTAGAAAAAGCCCCCCAGATGCACAGTAGCGTTGACTTCACCGCATGATAAAGGCGGTATGTAGTGTACCAGGTTAATAAACATCTGTAGAGGTAGCGATATTGTCAGTTCCTCTTTAAGAACAGTACCCTGTAATTAAAAAGATATTATCCATAATTAATATATACATATGCGTATGTTGTAAATATATGTTAAGGATATATTGTATACCGTACCTGTGTATCTGTTAGATCGATGCTGACGTCGCCATCTATACACATAACATTGAGAGTTATTGAAGTACTAATAATAATACTTGTGCGTTTACCTCCTATTAATCCTGGAATTGTACTAAACACATCCTCGTACTCTCTTTGCAAAAATCTGAAGAACAATGCTGTAGCTTTGTAACACTTTTCTATGTATAATGTTTTCAGTAGCATTTTAGTCTTATCCAGGAGTGATGTTTGTGACCTAATAACAATTAAATCAGAGTCCTTCAGCAATCCCTCACAGCGTAGCATTATAGCTATCTCATTGGTATTAACATGGTAAATAAATGCATCAGCATAGTCTCGTAGTATTTCCATGGCGAGTTGTAAGAGTGGGGCAGGTCCTACCTTTTATACATGTAGTCAACAGCTATCATGTAATTAACAATACGGTTAGGAAGCGGTAAATGAGAAGTACGAAATTGCGTGCGACTATCAGTATCTGCATGTGTAGAGCATTCTCTCATAAACGACTCATCATGCCGCACCTAAACTTGTTGTACTAATGTATGTAGTTGAGACTTCTCAAATAGATCATCTTATTTGTTTAAAATACGGTTGAAACATATGCTTTGGCTGACATTATAAAAAAACACAACAATTTAATATACGTGTATATATTTATTAATGTGGTGATATATATTGGTGCATTACTGACAAAAATGCAGCACACGCGTAAACATAGTGTCTGTATATTATAACAAAGTACTTACATATATATATATATAGATTATATATAATAATACAAAAAATATACTTATATAATATTATGGATATATAATTATAGTATAACGAACTATGTTCTACCACCTTTTATAACAATAGTATATAACCTATAAAGCATATTCGAGTTATTAAGTTAATTAGGAGAATTTGTGACTGTAGAACTGGATGAAGCAGTAGGCTGTCTGAGTGAGATATTGTAAGGACGATGCGCATGTCTTGGTATAGATGGCTTAGGTGTGCAATGGTCACATGCATGCACATCATCCTGAGTATCATGAGTGTTGTAACATGCTGTCAGTTCAGCCAAACCGCTCCATCTGTCTTCAAGTTGAGGCAGGAGGTCTAGCAGTTTCGCAAACTCATACTTCGTGAGCTTTACACCTCTTTGTGTTGGGTGTTCAGATGTAAGCGACATGTTTCTAAAGAAACTGTGGCGCAGGTCAACTGTACAGGAGGCCTTTTTTGCCCTACAGTGCACATTTTTACCAATGTGTATCTTTAAAATATTCTGAGAATATTCATCAACCTCAGCCGTATCATCGAACATCTCATTATCCTCAGTAATATATTCTATATCATCAATCATGTCCGTTCTAGCCGAATCACTCGTAATTGCCTCAGTTCCATCGTCTGTTTGATGCGTGTTACTATCCTATAACAAATAGTAAATGGGGAGATTATTACAATGTTACATATATGAATATATATATATATATATATATATATACTAACAGTATTATACCAAGATACTTACAATACCTATAAAAGCAGCCATGTTACGCATGTTCTCAAGCAAATCTCGCGTTTGCTGCTTGTCCAGCGTAACCCCTTTCTTTGTAGGGATCAGACAGTAATTTTGGTCGTCTAAAGTGTATACTCTTAGATGCATTGATACCTTGCCTCTGTACCGCTGGAGCGTGAGAAATTTCCTTGAGCTAATTTCTCGATGCCACAAAAACTGGCCTTTTATCTGCGTTCCTCCCTGATTGTAGTGTTTCCTTGTCACCGCATTGTTTGCCATTTTGTGTGTTGCGATATATCAGTTGCGATATGAGAGAGTTCAGCAAGTCTTCGTAGAAACGATATAATGCGTAGATCCAGTATCAGGCCTTTTATAGTATTCAGCATTTTTAATTATTAACCGGCTGTATGTTTGTTTGTTTGTTTGACATATCATCGTGTACCATCATGTCATTAAATAACCATTTACTTGTTATAGTGTCATTGCGTGTCCCGTGTACTTAAAACAACAGTGCGTGATGCTAGTTTTTAATAGCTATGACGCCAGAACGTCTGTTGTATGAATATTCATTACAGTTGTTATTACTTAATAACGTATTTTATAAAACAGTTGTACTATATATATCTTTAATACCTCAATTATAACTTTCTTTTAGTTCTAATACCAATTCACTTGAAAACTCTAATCCAATTTGCTTTAAGTTTAGATTTTCGATTGTGTTGTTTAGATGTCTTGTTGTTACGTTTGTCAGCTGTCTTGTTGTTACATTTATCACGAGTAATTGTGTGATTATGTTTTCTTTTTTTCTTTGTTAACTTCTTTATAAAAGTATTTATATCATCATGTTTAAGACCTGGGGGGTAATCAGTCTCTTTATGAGTTATATCACCTCTTGCTCTCTGTGCAGTATTTATCTTATCGTAGTGTGATATTAAGGATTCGTCACCCTCTTTATTATCTGTAGACTGTATTAGTTTGTTATCCTTAACACTTTTAAGTTGTTCTAGCATTCTATTATATTTATCTCTAGGTATAACAATATTTTCCTCAGCCATGGCCTACAACTGCAACAAGCTTAGGCAGAACACTTTTTATCAGTAACGTTATAACATCTGCTTTACTGGTGATTAAATGACGTCGAGTGTTAAGTGTTGCATGTTTGTCAGCCAAATCTCTAATGACGCGTTTGTACAATTTAAGAGACTTCTTATAGCCTCGTTTTAATGTCACAATGCCTGTGAGAATATTTCTAGCTATTTCAACCACTGCCAGAATCTGACTCTTACTGATATGTGATAAGATAGCTTTAACTTGATCCTTGCTAAGTAAAGCCACGGCTTTTAAAAAAGTAATGTTCTCTTTGATCTGTTTCATGATTGAGGGAGAAACACAATCGTTTCCTCACCTGGAAATATATTAGAACGTAATTTATATCGTTTGTCAACATTGGGTGATAAATCAATTATTAAATAACCATAACTCCTTTTAGTAGCACGTTCATAACTGTCCATGAAATACTTCGTTTCACCAGGTAGAACCTGGCTTGCTAAAGATGATACCTGGCGGCCATTTCTATGATTACGAAAAAGGCATATACAGTGAGAATTTCTACTAATTAATCTAGCAGCTTTACTTTCATAAAACATGTCCTGTAAAGTTATAATACATGAAACATGACAATGGTGGCTAAGAACGCATACTATTTCAGCAACATGTGAACCCTGAAGGTTATCATTTAAATTACTCATTTGGTCATCAAGAACAAGTAAACTGTGAGCTCTGTATGTTTCCCAGAGCTCTGTCAAATATTTTTTTGATGGAATGTCTTTCCTAAATTCTATAATATCGCCTAAGATATTTTCTAGGTCACCGAAATTATCCTGCCATACAGAGTATACGTATATTATCTTTTCAACTTGAGGTGTAAACATTGCCTTATAATTTATTAACAAACGTTTAACAAACTCCGTTTTTCCAGCCTGTGTAGCGCCCTGTACTGATATATTCTTCGGTAGTTGAAAAGGTATCAAACATGCTTGCTCTGTCATGATGTAACAGTTATGACTGATGTTTGTGTACTAACTATACATCCGTCACACCGCGGTATTTATCAATAGTAACTGTGGCTGGAAACTTTGCAAAAACAATAAGTGTTGTGGGTTCTGGTAAAGCCGCAGCAAATCTTAGACTGATGCGTAAATTACCTGTGCGCTTTAATGGCAGGATATCGTCATTGCTAGAAATATATTGAGAATCAGCAACAAATCTATAGAATGTATAACCTTGCATATATTCTTCGCGTGAAAGAGGATTAAAATGGTCACCATACTCAATTCCGCAAAGTGTTTTGTATGCATCTATGTATGAGCTTGTTTCGGGTGTTTTGTTATATGAAGGTATGATGGGGCCTTGACCTAGGTCATGACCATCTACAGTTACTTGGATGAAATTGAGAGAAGTGTGTTCAAACATAAACGGATTTGTAAACAGAGTGCCATGATTACTAACATCTGTAACTAAACCGCAAACCATCTCGCATGGTACTCGTCCTGCAAAAGGATCATTAACAGTACATGAAAACTGTCCTTTACCCAGTGTGAATTTTTTAACCTCTGTTTTAATATATGGGAAAATAGCTTGTTTGTTATGCATTATTTCAGCATGAGATACCAATATTTCGGGTATTACTTCGATCATTGAAACACTTAAGGAAGCTCTAGTAATCTGTACTTTATAACCACCAGCTGTCAACTCAGGAGCCATTAAGCAGAACTCAGGTGTGCTAGGATATAATGTGATACCTAGATTAACACCATTTGGTATGAACTTGTATATCTCTAAAATATCACAGTACAAGTTACCTGACATATCTACCTCATTGGAGTTAGCAAAGAAACTAGATCTTTTTGTTAACCCTTTGTTATCTCCTAATTGCCAATTAGGATCTCCTAACTCTCCAGGTGTATCCTTGTAAAACATCCCCATTTGGAGAGTAGTATTTTTCATCTCTGTGTTGGTATGTAGTAAAGCTTTGAAATAAGCTAGATATGGATACGATTCATCAGAATGTGTCAACACTTTATTCTGTAGTGCTACATCAACACGGCTAAACATTGAATGCATAAAATTGTTAACTACGCCAACAGTAGCCTGTTTAGTAGACGTGTCAGCAGAGGTTGAGGTACTAGCTGCAGCATCTGTGCTTTCTTCATCTTTTGCTCTCTTCTCTCTACTATTGCTATCTTTTGCTACTGTGACAGGCTCTATACTAACTCCATTTTGTCTTACAATTTTGCACGTAATATTAAGCCGTGTTCTGCGAAGATCTAAATAATTACTACTATTATTATTAATTTGAAACTGTATAACGCCTTGAGTTGAAAAATCATTTACAGGATAAAAAGTTGTTATATGATTATTCTTAATGCCTACATTTTGTATAGGTTTCTGGAATATTGCTAATTCTTCCGAATAACCTATATATGCATCATCTAACACTTCTTGGGTCATCCTGTAATTACTCAAACATCAAAAACGTCCTTAGTTCTCTGTATAACCTTGTCTACAGTTTTCTTCAGCTTCTTTCTTTTTTCTATGATGCTCTTTTGCGAGAATTGCCTTTTACCTGAGGTCTTACTGCTAGCGCCGCTCAGTATTGAGTGAGCAGGTTGTATTTTACGTTCTACATTTATATCTGCAACTTCGACCTCTATGTCATTTAATGCTCTAAGACGTTGTACCTCTGTAGGATCAATAACTTCTACTTTATCCAACGTTTTGTCATGTACAGTTTTAGTGCCTTTTTTTGGTTTATTGACCATTATTATACGTCCCATGCGTACTTTAGTACAACTATTGTTGCTACCCTGACGCGATGTAATAATATGCTGGGTCATAACACCATCCGCCTGGTTCTTGAAGTGTTTTAGTAAAATATCGTAATCTACACCTCTACTAAGAGAGTAATATTGCGACTTATCGGCCATACTTGTTATGCTATATATAATTATCCTTTAACTAATCTATTCTACTAATCTGAAATGGAGTGTTCCGTTAACTTTACCTTGTTTGAATGACGGACAAACTCCAGAACTATCTGTTAAATATATATCTATAATGTCTAAACTATCCACACCTAGTTGTATATAGCGAGGGTTATCAAAGTATACTGGTGCCCCCTTACTAATCTGGTTAAAATATACTCTGTTTAATATAGGCGAAAGACTGGAATTAAAGGGACTAGGTTTACATATGGATGAGTTGATAGAAATATATATAGAATGATATTTATCAAGAGGTCTAGGTAGATCAATATCAAGTAGAGCTACCTCCCATTTACCTTGAGGTAAGAAAGTTATCCTACCGGGTAATTTAACTCTAAATGATGTTGGGGAGTTACCATGAAAATAATTACCGCTGTCAACATCTGATGAAATATACACAAACATTATTTTTTACCTATATACTTCCTTACTGATGTAGAAGGTATATACGTATTAAACTTGTTAGAGTAACCATACCATTTAACCAAACTGAGTTTCCTTCCTTTAACTTTTTTGGTACTTATAACTCTATCGATCTTATACGTTATATCTTCGAGTTGCTGTACAGGTGTTACCATTAGTTCTTCAGTATAAAATGATCCTTTGATTTTATCACCGTTGAGATCTTGTACTTTATACCTAGGCGGGTGTGATGGTATCCTATTGTAAACTGTAAATAGTTCTTCTGTCCATTTCTCGTGATACCCTCGTGAAAAAGGTCTAACAGCTAAACTCAGTCTCACAATATTGCCTATATTTAGAGTGAACCTTACTGGTGTTTTAGCCCATCTGTTGAGAATAGGTATATATACTCGTTCATATACATCGTGCGAATTTTCTGTATTGACATCAGCAGGCGCCATATTGATAGAACTGTGAACAGTATTATTATAACTTCTCATAACATCGTCTAAAACGTCTATGTACATTACTGTTTGTTGTTCGTAGAAATACTTGAAAAGTTTATTTTCTAATGTACGATTGAATCGTTCGCTATATGATGCCTTGTGACGTCCATAAGCAATTATATGATTAATACCTTTATCTTTTAACATTTTTTGAAATGGTGCTCCTGTATATTCACCACCTTGGTCCGTGCGTAACGATTTGCATAGTCTATTGGAAGTATTAACAATATCTGTAAAAACTGTAGCGACATCTGCAGACCTCTTTGATTTAAGAGCTCTTGCCCATGTATAGCGCGAAAAAATATCTATACATATTAAGATATATTTGTAACCCTTATTATATCTTGCTAAATCGTCTAACTGAATAATATCGCTATCCCATTGCTCATCTATATGTTCTACTATTATATGCTCAGTTTTGAATAAACGTTGAGGTGTACTGTGAATAAGATGTGTCGTCTGCTCTTTCAACCATTTACTTACTAAGTTTAATGTTATACCTGGTGGTTTGAGCTGTATCTTTTTTATCTCGCTCCATAACTTACGCAAACCCGAGTAGCTGCTAGGTTGTCCTAATGTGTAGTAAACACCTCTTAAAAACAAATCGATTTCCTTTGACTTAGTCATGTTTCTAAAAAAAAAATAGTGTACTGATATATTATGTGTAATATATATCCTAACACATGTATTAAGTAGTATTAACCACACGTCATATGATTTTTCTCAAATGACTGTTTATTGTTCAAAACAAAATATATACATACAAAACAAAGTAACATCTGACGTCATGTGTTAAACACTAACACAAAGTAACATCTGACGTCATGTGTTAAATACTAGTTTTATTAACATGTAATTTAATACAATATATAATACATTTTCCCCATATATCATCTTATATACACGTTAGCATCCTCTCTGAAACAAAAATATATGTCAATTGTTACCTTGGTATATATACATGTGTCTACAATTATATATACATGTGTCTACAAATTAATTGTTGTATTGATGTATATACTAACCTTTAAAGCATCGTTTTGAGTGAGCTACAGTTGGCTGGGGGTTTCATAGTACGGATCGCCTCTACAAACTTCAACATTAACTATGGTTCTATAAGCAGTATTATACTTATCAATATCTATGTTATCATTATAGTTCTTTAAACAAGTGATAAGGTCTGTGTAAGACTCATCGCTCCTCGTTATCTCTATATAATGTTCTTCAGCACACATTAAACACTGTACAATATTATACGCAACCCATGTGAGATTATATGTATCTTTTTGCGAAGTTTTGCAGTCACCTAAAGCATAAAATTTAACAACCCAGTCAGAACAACGTTTCATACACAGTGCTGGTGTACCAGAGCGATAATAATCGCTTATACATTCATTTAATGTATCAAAGACATTCTCCGATCTGTATAACAATGTTAAACATTTAGAATCCTCACAATCAGGATATGAATACGCGCACCATGTTATTGTATAAGACATGTCAATAACTGTTATAGAGTTATATCAAGAGCTACCCTTTCACCTCGCAATCAAATACTACTCAGATTACCTAGTCCCCAAATATTTACTACACAGCTCCACCACGTGACCAATCTTAAACTTCTATAGCTCCACCTGGTGTCTCAATACTCAAAACTTCGATAGCTCCGCCTGGTGTCCAGATAATCAATCCTCAGCGCCACCTGGTGCCAAATCTTAATACTTACAGCTCCACCTGGTGCCAAATCTTAATACTTACGGCGCCGCCTGGCGATATTCCGGAGGTTTACGATAACCTGGTGATAATTCGCGGCGAAGGGGGTTTATACTGTACCGGTAACTACTTATGTTATGAAATTATATTAAACTTTAATTGTTTTACCAAGAAATTACTTATTACTGTGCGTTTGTTCATGACATTAATTTAATATTTAAGGAAATGACTATAGAAATTACCGGAAATACATAAAACTACATTATGTATTCATAGTTTGACAAACTTTATTTACAAAGATATACTTTTCCCTTAAAACTATGTACAGTTTTACTTAAAGTGATAGCACATTTCTTGTACTGAAGGTTGCATTTTAATTTTACATCGCCTCATTAATCGTGTCACTTCCGGTATCCCATGACATGACGTCGCGCTATCCCAGAATTCAGTTGTGATGTGCTTACCGCATCAGTCTTCACGCTCACCATTTCCCTCGCTGTTTTTTATACAAATTCGACTGGCTTGGCTTGAGCATTCACCCTGAACAATCTGTTCTAATCCCTACACAGGAAATTGAACTTTTGGGATTTATTTTTAACTCTGTGGCTATGATCATTCAGTGTAATTTCGCAGTAAGTCGACCTTTAAGATGTAATCTAATTATGTAATTACATCGACATGACTATGTGATGTTTGACATCTGAAGCGTGGCTTATTCGGAAAAAGTGCAATATATAGCGGACTCAAATTAATGACCATATTTAGCGAGCGTCGTTGCCATGCTTATGACGTCAAATGCCTGAATTCAATGAGTGACGTCACAAACAAACAACGGCAGTTCTCATTTTCAAGGTAAGAAGGAGTTAATAGTTTTCTTGGGGGCTACAGCCCGAAAACCCCCCGCTTACCAACAAAAATATTATCTTATTGTGCAAGAATTTCAAAACTTGCTCATATTAATGATTTATTTTATATGTCATGGATACGGGTGGGGGCCTAGGTCAGAGGTAGCGCTCTGGGCTTCCAACCGCTGGGTCCCGGGTTCGATTCCCGGTCGAGCCTAAGTTGGATGGCTGTTTCATCCATCATCTCATTGCCATGGTCCCTACCTGTCCTAATTAGCCCATCAGGTGCAGAAATACAGGACGTAAAGCCCTAAACACACACATGTCATGGATACCAAATATGGGCATTAATTTGGGTCCGCTATACTGCCCTATGTATCTGCATCTGTCTTAGGCATTATTATGATTAATGCAGTCAACTGGCTGACTAAAATGTGTTTATGAATAATATCAACATGTTTATGAAGAATGTAAAGTGGGGGAGAAATGTTTCTGCGCACCAATTGAATAATCAAACAACATTTTGGTGTAGAAATGGTTTTCTTATTTAAGTATGGTTATTTAAAAGAAATTTTTTTCAACTAAAGACATTTAATAAATTAGGAAGATAAAAAAATATTTCAGTTGGGTGAGAAGTTATATATCTTCCATTTTATTGTGATAGTGATTAAGAAATTGTCAGAATCTTTACACTGATATTGTATTTGTATAAAAAAAGATACATTTTCATATTTATTCTCGTGTTATATGATGTGTCTTGTATTCGGCTCACATCAGTGGGATTTTACCCAATTTTTATTTTTATATATTTTTTTGTTGTTGTGAAAAGACATTGACCCCGTGTCTGTGAGTCTCATCCAATGATTGAAAAGTCTTGTAAATGTGTTCCCTTTTAAGGATATCTGGTCTGTCGCCGGGGTTGGCGCTGCTACGTTCTCTGTTCCGCGTAGGTGGATAAAAGGTCGTTTCTGATGCCGTTGTCGTGACTACCTAATTGGAAGCTTTGGGTCCGCCGTTCTGCGATTTAAGAAGTGGAGCGTATGGAACTTGTTTGGGAGTCCGTACATTTGCTGCGAATGCCAGTTATTGAGGAAACTGAGTAGCTCATGAAATGTGAATATTGATTAATGTACTAGTGCCGTTGGCTCTAACAGAACTCGGCTACTAATAAAGCTACTCGCTTTGATGGGGAACCATGGATGAGTTCACCAGAAGTGCCGTTATTTCTTGCGTTGGCTTGTTATTATGGTTGCGGATAGCAAAATGTAAAAGACAGGTGTTGCTTGATCAAGAAATGTGAAGTTTTGGGTTTACACTCTGCCAATAGCGTGTGGTACAATAATTTGCCCACTACAAATACACTAGGGCGGGCCAATCCACAGCCAGACTCGTGTCTTACTCCTTCCTCTATACTCCCTTTTCACACTGCGGCCATGTTGAAATTTTTGCCTCATCGACCTCATTTTGATTATGTCATATATTATGACATCATTACTTCTCCATTGTTCTTGCACTCAGTGACCTCACCATCCCATTGTCTACTGATGACGTCACAATACTATATCTGAGTGCAAAGAGAGGTCAATGAGGCAAAAATGCCAACATGGCTGCCGTGTGAAAAGGGTGTATTCGATCTTTATTAAAGTAGTCTTTGGAGTTCACACCTAGGCCTATGCCATGACTGAGGGTCCGAGTGGTTACCATGGCCGACTTTTGAAGTGAAGACTCTTGGATGCTTCAATTAGAACTCTTGTGTCTTCTTCACCGTTTTTAAGATGCTTCTCAGGCGCTATTCCTCCACGAAGAATATCCATCATTTTGTCATCATATAGGCTTGTGTTGATCTACCGTGACCCTATGGATTCTCAGTCTTAAGCTTGAGCTAACGATGATTCAGCCATGCATGTATGTCTTTAGATACTATTCAAAGTCATCTTCTTCTTTGTGGCAGGGTGGTAAGATTGTTGGTGAAGTCCTCAAACCAAAGAGAGGTGGGGGCCTAGCTCAGTGGTAGCACGCTGGGCTTCCAACCACTGGGTCCCAGGTTCAATTCCTGGTCGAGCCTAAGTTGGATGGCTGTTTCAACCATCATCTCATTGCCATGGTCCCTACCTGTCCTAATTAGCCCATCAGGTACAGAAATACAGGACGTAAAGCCCAAATCACCCACCCACCCACCCACCCTACCTGTCCTAATTAGCCTATCAGGTACAGAAATACAGGACGTAGAGCCCTAATCCACCACCACCACCTCAAACCCAAGTGGCCAACACAGGGCTCTGGGCATTGCACACTCCAATTATGCCTATCTAGCTATCCCATATCTAGTACAGTGTTCAGAAGTGAATGACCTTACTCGTTAAGTTATATATGTCATAGAATACCATATAACTCACTAGCATAAGGATATAACTCGTTGGAACATATGTGGGTGAGTGTGGAGTCCCTGTCCTATCAATCAATCCATGATAGCAGTGAAAACATCAAAGTGTGCTGTCTATCAATCAATCACTGCTGTAATAACTGAATCATACGAATGTTCCTTTGGTTGGGTCTTGCAAGGAATTCCGAGTCGAAGGAATGTGGGCGAACAAGGCAGTCACGACAGCCCCATTGAGCGCTTGAGGACTCGCGGCATGCAATCGTTATGTGGTTAGATCTAATTGAGCCTGTCAAAAAGGGGTCATTGTGTGTAGCGTGTTGCTCTAATTACTGGTGCAGAAGAGCCGTCCAATCATTGAGCGATAATGCAGCCCTCCGGCTCTATGGGACCTCGTTAGTTCTCCCCTCTACTCACATAGGGCGTTTTCAAGCATTAAGGTTTTAATTAAAATCAGAAGGTGGCGCTGTGCAACAAAACAAAGGATGATGGGATTGGTAGAAAATGAGGCTGGAATGGATGGAAATGAGGCTCAGGCCATGTTAACAGGAAGTGGTGATAAGGCGCCATCTGTTTGTGGAGAGGTGAACTAAAGGTCAAGTGTGAAAATGTAGAAGTAAAACTAGAAATAATCTGTTAGAGCCAACTTAAGCCTATCTGACCTTTACCCGTCTCACATCTTTGCTAAGATATCATAATTTTTGTCTGGCATTTATGACCACCCGAAGCTGCTCTAGCGACAGTCCTCATGAGAGAAATGGCATTGCGATCACACCATGTCTCTGATGTATTTGCAGGAGTGGGGTCCTTTTACTTGTATGTGGGTGTTATTCTTTAAAAAGGTGACACTTATACCAGCGGCAGATCTAGAAAATCTCGGGGGGGGGGGGGGGGCGCGCTGTCATTAAAAATGTATCTGACCTATGGGTATTATTGCAATGTAAAATTAGCATCTAACCGGGGGGGGGGGGGGGGTCGCAGGAGCGCATACCGGCGGTGGCCCCCTCCGGATCCGTGCCCGTGTACTCCGCCAACTGTACAATTTTAAAAACACCCTTTGCAGGCCAGTTCAAGCATTAGCCTTTCTCAACTATACAGCCTGTTACACAGAATAACCTGCAGGGGCTTAGCACTTACAATTGCCATCACTGCCTATAGCCAAGTACCCATTTACACCAGGGTGGAGTGGAGCAAAGAGTTACCGAGGATCCGCTCAGTTCCTCCATGCCACAGTGGGGGCTCAAACCTGCAACCTTTTAGTTTGAAGGGAAGCACCTTAACCACTAGGCCATGGTACCTCTTATTTGTGGCATAATCTTTTAGTACAATGCACCATTAATGTACACGTCATGTTCCAAAAAAAAGGACATCCGATGTATTAATAACTAAAGAACGACGACCCGTTCAAGCAGCCTTATAATCTCATCCTTACGTCTGCCTGCAGCTGGTCATTCCAGCTGGCTATAAGCTTCAGACCCAGTTGCATTGAGACAGACTCCAAGCAGTCTTATCATCTCATCATTACGTCTGCCTGCTATGGTCATATAAGCTGACTAAGCTATCACTGCCCATAGTCTTGTAAATGTGTACCATGGTGTGGACTCCATGCAGTCTTATCTCATCATTACGTCTGCCTGCTAACTGGTCATATAAGCCTACTAAGCTTCAGACCCAGTAGCATTGAGACATTGATACATCTGATGGCAGCAGTGACATGATGCTTGCGCCCAGTCTGCTGGATGTCAGTGTTGACTGAGCAAAGTGACAGACCGACTGCCACACCAGCCATGTAAATATTTCATCCGATGCAGGTGTGCTGCAGTTGTGCGTTTTAGCCTAATGGGAAAATGGTGGTGTGGTGGGTCAGGCTGGTTCTTTGCTCTGTGTTTCCTAACAGAGCTCAAAACAGGCCTACTCGTCTCTGAACTGCATTCTCTCCATTTGGGAATTTGAAAGGTCTAAAGATGTAAAGTGCATAGGTAATGCACAATTGCAACCGCTAGTAGAAAGGATTATAATTGTTTTTAATTCTTCACTAGAGTCGCATAGGGGTGGGGGCCTAGCTCAGTGGTAGCGCGCTGGGCTTCCAACCACTGGGTCCCGGGTTCAATTCCCGGTCGAGCCCATGTTGGATGGCTGTTTCATCCTTTGTCTCATTGCCATGGTCCCTACCTGTCCTAATTAGCCCATCAGGTGCAGAAATACAGGACGTAAAGCCCCAATCCACCCCCCCCCCTACTAGAGTCGCATATGCGTATACCAAAACGAGGTTATTTCAATGTCAGTGTCTGACGCTTAGTCGGCTCATATGACCAGCTGTAGGCAGACATAATGATGAGATGATAAGGATGTTTGAAGTCCACACCATGTTGCACATTTACCACATGGGTGCAGTCTTTTACTTGCCTTAGCTCAGACACAGTACAACTCACCTCCAATTTAACATCGCATGCTATCGACATCCAGCTGCTGGGATGTCGCTCATGAAGAGTGCCCGGGTGTATCCTATTGGAAAACCTTGAGATTCTGACAAGGGTTTGGGAGAATTTGGATAACTCTTTCCCCTTATTTCGTTGGCACACAGTTGTTACAAAGTTGAATGATACACACAATTACCTACTGATAGCACATAAATTAATTCATAAACGCCATCTTTAGCATTATGAAATAATTGTGTGAAGTCCAGTGAACAGATAATTTTCTTATACATTGGGACATATGGCTATGAAAGGCTGTGTCTGATTGGCCAAAAAAAGAGGAAGTTGTGGCTTTGTATGCAGAGATAGTGACGTCACTGAGCAATGACGTCATCAGCTAGCCAAGATCACTTTCACATTAGAGACCTCATGATAACACAGCGGGGTCTTCTGGGCTAGCCCGGGTGGGGGACTTTCAGCAGAGCTGACAAATTTTATACTTTTGATATTTCAAAATGGTTTGTTAGCCTATGTTAGGTCAGATTTAGGTTGTCTTGATGTTTAAAGCAGGTCTGACTATTTGGGTCTTCCATTTGCCTCAACTTAGACATTAAACATAAGTTTGGATGCTCATAGCTCCATGTATACAAATGAAATCCATAGATATTTATTCCTCTCCCAAGCCAGTTTCATAAAAGACAGTCTACTCCAACGGTCTCTAGCGAACTGTACCTGGCTGTGGTCTAAACGTGCTAAAGTCAGCTGCTTCTGTCCACTTCTATAGCTAATAATCGGCTTACATCTATCACCAGATAAATATAAACCTTGGTAAATGTAAGAAATTAATCGAATATATCATTAATATGTACTTTTAGATCAAGTTTTGAGTAGCCAGCTATGACAGCTTTGCATAGTTTCAATTTGACGGGCTGTTTTTTATGGAACTAACTGTTCGTATCAAGACAGGCCGATGGGCCCCGTGACCTCAGATTGCACTCCTGTGGATCCACCCAAACCGAGGAACATGTACTGTCACACTGCCCCCTAACCCTCACAGAGACGCAAAGATATTTTTACTCAAGTGATGAACGTTTTAAAGGTGCACAGCCAGGGCCGGATTGGATCCACCAAAGCAGCTCTGAAAATAAGGATGAGGAGTGGCCCACTTCAGAATTCAGAAAAAAGAAGAAACATCAGTTTTTTTGGTTTTGTTTTTAAAGCCTAGCGCAGCCCACCGGGAAAACTTCCAGCTTCCCGGCTGCCCAATCCGGTCCTGTGCACAGCTAATTTATGCCAAAATATATTTAAAATGTTCTATTAATCTCTAATATTGAAATTTTATTAACTTCATATTTCCACTTTAATGGCACACAGCAAGGATATATAGTAAAATAGAGGCACTACTACTACTACTACTACTACTACTACTACTACTACTACTACTACTACTACTATTCAGTGGTTAAACCAAGCATGGGATCAAACTCAGGACTGCCACTCTGGAGAGTTTGCAAAGGCCTTTACCAGTAGCCCATCAGCTTCTAGTTGTTTTTCTGTTTACTTCGGTCTATAATATGAATGACAGTGACATAATAATCAGTGCTCGGAGACTGTCAGTGGATTTACGTAGTCAGCACATACATCACATTCTGTAGAGTAGGCCTAAGTAATCTAGTTGGACTAATTGAATTAGTGGAGTTATGGACAACCCCTAAATGGGCCACACTGCAGCAACAGTGCTTTGGAATATCGATAGTTGTGCAACCAGTGAACCAGTGTTTTGTTTCTGTCGATTTTCAAGCAAAACTTCGAAGAGCAGTCGATAATATTCCATTTGCAATGCTGCATCCGTTTCCTGTGCTACCAGGGTTGCCCAGGAAACCACAGTAGCCAGTGTAGTCATGCCTGCCTCAGTTACGTCTCAATTACTCTTTGTGGAGGTCCTACTTTTGTATGGGGTTCCCCCTGGTTGGCGGAATGCATTAGTTGACCGCTCCCACTACTGTTGCTTTGAGGTCAGTGACCTGTTACAGTGTGACAAAACAAGCCACCAGCACCCATCTCCCCAAGTCATCTAAAGCACCAACGGAGCTACCGAACAGCTGCACCTGAAGGGGGCATTAAGTCACCATAGCAACAGGGCAACACAGATGTAGGAATGCTCTTGAGAAGGCATCAAGGGGTGACGAGGTCACAGGAGCATTGTCAAGGTCACAGCAGTCCTATTTGGGTGGTCCCCCAAGGTCATAGCATGTCTCCAAGGTCATGGAGTGTCCATAGGTGTGTCTTAGGGGTCAAAGGTCACAGAGACCCCAGGTCTATAAGGGCCATTCCTCAACATGGATTAGGAAGACAGAAAGTCAGAACGGCTATGGCCTGCCTTTGATAAGTTCTAGCCCAACTTAGAAAACCTCTAGGGTCTGGGGTGCTAAGACTGGCTCCACAAAAGGGGTCCTTGGAGTTTTATGGTTTGGTTACACAACTCCATGGTCACCATGGTAACAATTTAACATGGACCATGGCAATTGTTTATGTCATTTGTGGTAAGCATGGCTATTGTTACTGTGACCTCTGTGAGTGAATTTGGTTTCTGCAATGTAGGTCTACAGTAAGGCTCTCTCAGTCATTGCCCCTCACCTCTTTAATAAACTAATAAGCTAAGAAAAGGTCCAGCATAATTTTTACAAATTGAGTTCATAGAATGCCATGTTTGATTTGTACAAAGACCAGATCTTTTTTTCATTGATTTTATTCCACCTTTGTAGTGTTTATGTGGTTTCTGTGTGATTTTGGTCTCTGTAATATACATATGATTATATTATTACTTTATTATAACTGACATTATGTAAGTGTATATAACTAAGTTAGTAACATATTTGCTGTATTCAAAGCACAGAAATATAAATTTTGATATGCCACCAGTGACATACATCTTTGCACGTCACTAAAATGAAAAATTGTGGAGTTGAAAAAAAAAACTACCAAAAGATATCAAGCAAATCTCCACCAATGGTGGCTTTTAGAGGAAATTAAGAACTAATTTATTTAGAATTTCCGATGAACAATAAGCTTTTTTCAACTTTCGTAATCGAAGAATCAGTAAGCAGAAATCATTTCTGAAACAGGCGCTATGCAAATCATTAATAACTTTATTTGATTTTTACCCACTGTTGTATATGCATGGGTGCAGATCTCAAATTTGTTCAATAATTGTAGATTGTATGGTCATATACAGAGAGCATGAAATATGTCCTTCTGTTGGTGTGATGTTATTGGGGTCAGGCATCGGTGCTCTAGTGAGCTGTGGCTATTTGCCTGTCTACATAAAAAATCTAATAAAGGAACCCAGGAAATAAATAAAGAAAAAGAAACGAGTAGAGTCAATGATAATTACAAATTGACAAAAATATACATATTGACCAGAATAGATAGCATGGATGATTGATGGATGAAGAAATGATTTCGATAGGGCTTGATGGTGGGGAATTTTAGCATTTCGGATACTAGGAATTACCGCAAAAATATGTAGCAATTTGGGATTAAGCATATTGGGTTGTAGTTATCTAATTTGTATTTTGAGTAATATTATATGCATTGTTGCGGACCTCAACATTGGTGATAGCCATGTACAAAGAGTGAAATTTGTTGCTATTGTCAATTGTATGGTCTTAAACACAGATTATGAAATGTCGATCTGTCCTTCTGTTGGGGTGATGTTATTTGTGTATTCTGTTCTACTGCACTATGCTAAATACACCAATTTTCACCCACTTATGTATTTGCAATGGTGCGGACCTCAATATTGGTGATAGCCCAGTATATTCAGTGCTACTTGTTGCTATTGTGAATTGCCTGGTCATATACAGAGAGAATGAAATGTGTTTCCTTATCCTAAAAGTGGTGTTGCTGTGATGTTACAGTGATGTTGCAATGATGTTGCAGCAATGTTACTGTGATGTGATGTTGCAGAGATGTGATGTTGCAAAGATGTGATGTTGCAATGATGTGATGTTGCAGCGATGTTGCAGTGATATTGTTGCAGCGATGTTGAAGTGATGTTGCAGATATGTTGCAGTGATGTTGCAGTGACGAAGTGATGTTGCAGTGACATTGGAGTGAGGTTATTTGTGTTTGCAACTCTGTTCTTCTACTTGATATACCTTGTGTCTTTCGTGGCTTAGACGGTGCTAGCAGGAGCTTTTTACTTTTCTTTTAGCTCTTTTCCTTTTGTCTTGTTTGTCCTTGCTCGCTCTGACAGACCGTGGACCCAATTTGCTCCAAATCCCTCCTAGGAACCCTGGCAATGTGTTGTGAATCCAGGAGAGCAGAAACAACATGGCGGTTCATTGTCACTCCCCTCACAAGATGGCCGACTTGTCTCTGCCTAATTGGGTACCTTAATTACTCTCCCCTGCATTTCTACATATAAGCTGTTGGAGGTGTTGCAAAAAAACAAAAAAATACCCCGTCAAAAATAGACACTTTTGCTGCGCTAACTGTGCCATGTCAATGCTATAGTAAATGAAGCTCACAGAAAAATAAAATCACTATTTGTGTAGTTAATGTATTTAGGTTTCTTAAAATCAAAGAGCAAAACATCATGAAATTATTCTACATTTAACTAATCTGGTATTAAGCCTTAAATATGATATATGGTTAAAAGCGGTGGATTTTTAACAAACTATCACTTTCGAGATTATATTTTTGCGGAGTTCACTTACTTAAGAACGGCACTGTAACTCTTTCAAGCTCTTGATCTCGCGAAAACTCGCGAAGTCTCATCTTTAATTGGAATCTTTGAGTCTGAAAGGTCAATGACCTCTTGTGTCTGCTCCTTGTAAGTGATATGGATTCCGTCCAAAATAGCCATTATGAAAACTAGTAATGTTAAGGCACATGTTGTTGTACTTATGATATTTATTATGTTCTCCACTCAGCTACTGTGAGCCAATCAGATTGCCTCATTATAATCTAGTTTGGGTGTATGTTGGATGCTCGCAGTGTATGTTGTATAATGAGTGGAGAATATAAACAATGGTGGATGATGTCGTCCAACATAGTGTTGAAAAATATCATATAATTCAGAAATTTTGAGATTTATCACTGACCTTTTATAATGAGAGAGATATTGTAATTACATCTTTTGCACAGGTTACTTTTCCCCAATTTTGGTTGCCATAGCAACTACTCTCTTATTCAACGTCCTGTGTCCAAGACTGAGTCTCCAAACGTTTTTTTCATGTTTTTTTAGCACTGAGCAAGGTTGCTCTTCCCCTCCCCCCCCCAAAAAAAAAACAACATAAAAAGTGAAAAAATAGAATGAAAAGAAAGCGATTTCTGCAGGTGCCCTGTACTGTATGCCCTTGACTACTTCTGTTCTGATTATTAAAAAATGTCTTTTTTGCAGTTTTCAGGTACACAGAAATAGTATTATTCACTGGGGCATAGCTGCAGTTACCTACTCACAAAATGGCTGACCACATTCCAATCTACCCCGGTTCAGGCTGATTATTAGATAGCATTGCTAATACGTACTAAATATTTTTGAGCCCATCAGCTTGTTGTTTTTCTGTTTACTTCGGTCTGTAATATGAATGACAGTGACACTATAATAATTAGTCCTCGGAGACTGTCAGTGGATTTACTTAGTCAGCAGATACATCACATTCTGTAGAGTAGGCCTAAGTAATCTACTTTGACTAATTGAATTAGTGGAGTTATGGACAACCCCTAAATGGGCCACACTGCAGCAACAGTGCTTTAGAATAACGATAGTTGTGCAACCAGTGAACCAATGTTTTGTTTCTGTCGATTTTCAAGCAAAACTTCGAAGAGCAGTCGATAATATTCCATTTGCAATGTTGCATCCGTTTCCTGTGCTACCAGCATTGCCATGACAACCACAGTAGCCAGTGTAGTCATGCCTGCCTCAGTTACGTCTCAATTACTTTTTGCGGAGGTCCTACTTTTGTATGGGGTTCCTCCTAGTTGGCGGAATGCATTAGTTGACTGCTCCCACTACTGTTGCTTTGAGGTCAGTGACCTGTTACAGTGTGACAAACCAAGCAACCGGCACCGATCTCCCCGAGTCATCTAAAGCACCAACGGAGCTACCGAACAGCTGCACCTGAAGGGGGCATTAAGTCACCATAGCAACGAGGCAACACAGATGTAGGAATGCTCTTGAGAAGGCATCAAGGGGTGACGAGGTCACAGGAGCATTGTCAAGGTCACAGCAGTCCTATTTGGGTGGTCCCCCAAGGTCATAGAATGTCTCCAAGGTCATGGAGTGTCCATGGGTGCGTCTTAGGGGTCAAAGAGGTCACAGGGACCCCAGGTCTATAAGGGCCATTCTTCAACATGGATTAGGAAGACAGAAAGTCAGAACGGCTATGACCTGCCTTTGGGTCACTTCTAGCCCAACTTAGAAACCCTCTAGGGTCTGGGGTGCTGAGACTGGCTCCACTAAAGGGGTCCTTGGGGTTTTATGGTTTGGTTACACAACTCTATGGTCACCATGGTAACATTATAACATTGTACATAGCAATTGTTTATGTCATTTGTGGTAGGCATGGCTATTGTTACCGTGACCTCTGTGAGTGGATTTGGTTTCTGCAATGTAGGCCTGCAGTTGACCCCTTTTGTGGAACTATGAACTATTTTCCCTGTTTTTTGGCTTTGCCTCATGACGTGTTAGTCTGAGGTCGGACATCGTCATCATTCTGGTGATTTCTTCTGGTGAAAGGCAGGAGTAACACAATGCTAAATACAACCATTTTGACCCTATGTTTTATATATGCATTGCTGCAGACCACAACATTGGGGATGATAGCTAACTATAGATCGAGTGCCATTTGTTGCTATTGTATATGACATGGTCATATTCAGAGAGAATGAAATGTCTGTCCTTCTGTTACTGTGATGTTATTTGTGTTTGTATCTACTCTGTTGTACTTTACCAATGTAAAACACACATTTTCACCCACTTTTGTATTTGGTGCGGACCTCAAAATTGGTGATAACCAAGTATATTGAGTGCTACTTGTTGCTATTGTGAATTGCATGTTCATATACAGAGAGCATGAAATGTGTTTCCTTATCCTAAAAGTGATGTTGCAGTGATGTTACAGTGATGTCGCAAGATATTGCAATGATGTTGCAAGATGTTGTAGTGATGTTGTAGTGATGTGATGTTGCAGAGATGTGATGTTGCAGAGATGTGATATTGCAAAGATGTGATGTTGCAGTGATGTTGGAGTAATATTGTTGCAGCGATGTTGAAGTGATGTTGCAGTGACGTTGGAGTGATGTTATTTGTGTTTGCAACTCTGTTCTTCTACTTGATATACCTTGTGTCTTTTGTGGCTTAGTCGGTGCTAGTAGGAGCTTTTTACTTTTCTTTTTGCTTTTCTTTTAGCTCTTCTTTTAGCTCTTTTCCTTTTGTCTTGTTTGTCCTTGCTCGCTCTGACAGACCGTGGACCCAATTTGCTCCAAATCCCTCCTAGGAACCCTGGCAATGTGTTGTGAATCCAGGAGAGCAGAAACAACATGGCGGTTCATTGTCATTCCCCTCACAAGATGGCCGACTTGTCGCTGCCTAATTGGGTACCTTAATTACTCTCCCCTGCATTTCTACATATAAGCTGTTGGAGATGTTGCAAAAAACAAAAAAATACCCCATCAGAAAATCATGATATATGGTTAAAAGCTGTGGATTTTTAATCGACTATCACTTTCTAGATTATTTTTTTGCGGAGTTCATTTACTTAAGAATGGCACTGTAACTCTTTTAAGCTCTTGATCTCGTGGAATCTTGCGAAGTCTCATCTTTAATTGGAATCATTGAGTCTGAAAGGTCAACGATCTCTTGTGTCTGCTCGTTGTAAGTGATTTGGATTCCATCCAAAATAGCCATTATGGAAACTAGTACTGTAAAGGCAAATATTGTTGTACTTATGATATTTATTATGTTCTCCACTCAGCTACTGTGAGCCAATCAGAATGCTTCATTATAATCTAGTTTGGGTGTATGTTGGATGCTCGCAGTGTATGTTGTATAATGAGTGGAGAATATAAACAATGGTGGATGATGTCGTCCAACATAGTGTTTTGTAGAATTCTGAAAAATTATATCGCCAAGGCTTCATCTTGGCCAATATAATTTTTTAGTTCCCACATAACTCTATGCTGGACTCCTCACCACCTGCAATTGTTATAGCTACTATAGGTACAAGTTGTTCAAAATATATTTATGAATATTAATTTACAATGCATATTTACACAGTACAGTAAATGGGAAATACTTTTATTCATTTTTTAGGACTGGGATAGTGCAACCCTCCAAGACCATGTGTAAACATTTTTATAATATTTTATTTATTTGACTTTATAAGTAAGTTTATGCCGAATAGAAAAATATCATGTAATTCAGAAATTAAGACCTTTATTCCTGACCTTTTATAATGAGAGATATATTGTAATTACATCTTTTGCACAGGTTACTTTTCCCCAATGTTGTTGCTACGGCAATTACTTTCTTATTTAAACGTTCTCTGTGCAAGACTGCGAGTCTCCATATGTTTATTTAATGATTTCTAGCACTGAGCAAGGTCGTTCTTTACCAGAAAAAGACATAAAAAGTGAAAAAAATAGAATGAAAAGAAAACGATTGCTGCAGGTGCCCTGTACTGTATGTCCTTGACTACTTCTGTTCTGAGATTATTAGGTATACAGAAATAGTATAATTCACTGGAGCAAAGCTGCAGTTACCCAATCACAAAATGGCTGACCACATTCCAATCAGGGCGGAGGCCTAGCTCAGAGGTAGCGCTCTGGTCTTCCAACCGCTGGGTCCCGGGTTCGATTCCCGGTCGAGCCTAAGTTGGATGGCTGTTTCATCCTTCGTCTCATTGCCATGGTCTCTGCCTGTCCTAATTAGCCCAACTGGTGCAGAAATATAGGATGTAAAGCCCTAATCACCCACCCACCACCTGATCTTGAAAGCCACTATTCGGCTCCAATCCAACATCCCAAAGTTTTGTCTAGTGAGCTGCTCGATTTGAAATGTCTTACTAATATATCAGCCAAAGAAATTCACTCTTTTAAAAAAACTGCATAAACATTGAGAAAGTAGCAGCTTAAATTCAGGTGAGATGAATATCATATCTGCATATTTCGACTGAAATTTTAGTCAGCCATTTTGTGATCTGGTAACTGCAGTTATACTCCACCTAGGTTGTTTTCTTATTGTTCTGAGTGGGATATCAGTGGTAGCGCTCTGGGCTTCCAACCACTGGGTCCCGGGTTCGATTCCCGGTCGAGCCTAAGTTGGATGCCTGTTTCATCCTTCATCTCATTGCCATGGTCCCTGCCTGTCCTAATTAGCCCACCAGGTGCAGGAATACAGGACGTAAAGCCCTAATCACACACACAAGTCCCTTCTAAGCGCAAACTGTACTTTAATTGCTTAATAAAAGCAATTAAACAAATCAAACAATCAAACAAATTGGTAAATATGTCTAGTGGAGTATAAGTTAAAACTAACATTTTTGTTGGTTATATAATTATATCCCTCCGCCTTTCGGTGTTGGGACACAAAAATTTTAATATAACTTCCGACTATGAGGGATATAATTACTTACCCATACATTTTTGCCCCAGGAATTAATCTGTTCTGTATCCCTGAGAAACTGCAAATAATAGACATTTTTAAGTAAACAATATGAAAAGATTATAATTACCTCTGTACTGAGTGCAGCTTTGCAGTGATAATTACAATCAGTATTATCTCGAATTGCACTACAGTATAGGTATTATTACAGGACCTTGAAGGACGCTAGGTCAGTGACCTTGTATTTGTGCTGATCCCCTAACCATGGCAACGACGCTACAGCACGTGGTAGGCAAGTCACGTGACAGATAAAGCGCCAATAGAATGAATGTATGAGTGAGCTAGCAGCCCCCTAGTGTCCTTGCTATGTGCGATACTAATGTAAGAAATTCTGTATAGTGTTTCTTTGCACTGCTAAGTTCATCTAAAGATCTAGCTATGGTGGCTTGGCTTCCAACCACTGGGTCCCGGGTTCAATTCCCAGTCGAGCCTATGTTGGATGGCTGTTTCATCCTTCGTCTCATTGCCATGGTCCCTGCCTGTCCTAATTAGCCCATCAGGTGCAGAAATACAGAACGTAAAGCCTTAGTCCACTCACCCACCACTGTGAGGAGCAGAGGCTTAGCTCAGTGGTAGCATTCTAGGCTTCCAACCACTGGGTCCCGGGGTCAATTCCCGGTCGAGCCTATGTTGGATGGCTGTTTCATCCTTCATCTCGTTGCCATGGTCCCTGCCTGTCCTAATTCGCCCAACAGGTGCAGAAATACAGGACGTAAAGCCCTAATCCACCACCACCATCTAGCTATAGTGACAAATTATAATATACAAACAAACCTTTGTTAAGGGACCATCTAAGGGAATTCAAAATATTGGTCTTTTAAGGCGAGTTGCCGCTACATGTAACCAGGAAAATTAATTCCAGGGGAGTTGCAATGTCATGACCGTTTAAAGGTAGACCATAGCAAGCAGACGTAATGATGAGATGATAAGGCTTGGAGTCCACACCATGTTAGACACAGAGTACAAGGCACCTCCAATTTGACATCTGATCTCTATCGCCACTGTAGATAGAGAGATATATAGATAATTAATTTTTGGAAAAAACAAGATAGAAAATATTTACAAATGAAATGAGCAAAATTACAATTTTCCCCTTGTATTTATGGACATACAACTTTTTAGATAAACACAAATTGTCAATTTATTTAGGAAATATATATGGTAAATGGCAATATTAAATCTCAGACAGAGTAATATGTGGTCTACCAGCAAAAATAACAGCGACACACATGACCCTATTTGGTAGTTGCACGTGACTCTGAGCTCATTTGCATATAAACAAACGACGACCTTTGACCCCAGGGTGTCCCGGATCAGCCCCATGTAATTCAACAGACAACAGGGGGTTTATTAAATTCCCCCCAAAGTGCGTTAGCATTCGCAAATTGACATCCGCAGAGCCATCTAGCGGTGCTTATGAGATAAAGTGGCAAATAACCCCAAATGCAGCCCATTGTCGTAAAATGTTATGTCCTCATCTGGTTTACGTTAAGATTACCATGGTAACTGTAGATTTTATTGTTATCAGGGGTATTTAAGAGTTTCTTAAGGGATATTTGGGTCATTAACCGTTAATATTACTAAATAATCATTAGTAATGGAATAAAAAGTTAAAGTTAAGTTCATTATTGATCATAAAATATGTACTGTGGGGTAATGAACCTAGATTAATAAATTAACCCCATAAAAACCCCAGAAGCAATAAAAAGGATTTAGTATTATTTACACCAAATATCTCTGTGTATTAATATCCATATTTCTCATAATCACTGACTTCATGAGGTTATATACTTGTTTATAAGTGCCATATTAGGCAGTTTACTAGATGCCTGCTGCTGCTGCCTCGTCTTGGGAGTCCACACCGAAGCCATTTTGAGAATAACGCAGTGACTGTTATGACATCAGCAGGGCAGGCCATGAGATACAGCAGGGGCTATAGTTGTCTGGGCAACCGTCTTTGCATCTCACTGCCCAGATTTATGGCCGTATCAACATCACAGAATTGATGCATCAATCTGGGCAGGGCACCTTGCTGCCCAGTTGCCTGACTTTTATGAGTAACTGTTGGTTTATAAAGGTAGATAGGTAGATAGGATAGATAGATAGATAGGTAGGTAGATAGATAGATAGATAGATAGATAGATAGATGGATGGATAGATAGATGGATAGGTAGGTAGGTAAATAGATAGATAGATAGATAGGTAGATAGATAGATAGATAGACATATAGACAGATAGATAGATAGATAGATAGATAGATGGATAGATAGTTATGGTTGGTAGATAGATAGATAGACAGATAGGTAGATAGAGAGATCATGTTGTTTGACTGATTGATTGATTGAATGACTGATTGATTGAATGACTGATTGATTGATTGATTGAAATACCGCACAAGGGTACATCACTACACTGTACTAAAAATACCCATACCTCACAAAAAAGGCAACCTGGTGTACATAATTAGACTTTATAATTTGGTCTCAATATACATATTTATGTCTTTACCTACAGCTCACTTATATGTCATTTTGAACCCAGTATACAAACTGATCCAACACCTTACACACTCTGCTATAAGCTGGGTCACCCACTAAGCCTGTTACTATTACACTTTGGGCAAATTCAGCGGTAGGTCAGTGTTAATACACAGTCTCTACTTGTGAGCAGTCTTCGATTTTTGCAACTGAATGCCTGGATGAACCCAAGGCTGGATATTTATAGTCGTGACACTTGGTTATTGTTAACCTTGTCTTGTTTCACTGGGCGCACAGTGTATGGAAAATCGAGCACTCCATTATCGTGATTGACACAGTTTTGAAAATGTTGCATTTGAGAATGTTACCTTTAAAGTGTAGAGAGAATTTGTAAATCAGAATTATTCGACCTTAACAGGTTTTATTTTTAAAAAAGAAAGCAGTGATGATTAATTTAATGGCTATCCTTTTAATAATTTAAAATGTACTATAAATAATTTTTTAGACCTAAAAGATTTATTTAGTTATAATTAGAATATGAATGAAATTTTATAAATTATTTCCTACATTTGTCAATAGTGGAGTATTTTACATTTTTGTTTGTTAATATAGCACTTAAACCTGGCTAAACAGACTTAATGATAAGATAAAAGCTTGGAGTCCACACCTGGTATGTTACCCAATACACATGCCCTGTACCCCGTGGGTGGGGTCTTTCACTTGACTCAGCACAGACACTGGGTACAATTCTGTACCCCGTGGGTGGGGTCTTTCACTTGCCTCTGCATAGACACCGAGTACAAGGCACCACCCATTATACATCTAGTGCAATCAACATCCATGGGTGGGGTCTTTCACTTGCCTCAGCATAGACACCAGGTACAAGGCACCACCAAGTTTACATCTCATGCAATTAACATCCAGCAACTGAGATGTAGCTCATGAAGAGTGCTCAATCGAGATAGCTAGGAGAATGACATTGTGTATTGACCAATTGATTTATTATTGACAATAGCCAATGTGTCTTTTACATGAATGTTATCAGCAGTACCCACTGGTGTTAAATTTACGCATAAAGTTTACGAAGTCATTTATTATGCATCTTTAGGAAAAATAACAAAATTAATTTGACATTCTAAAGTCTTTATGGTCATTTTTAATGGTGATGTAAAAATCGACCCTAGAAGGTCATAGCATTTCTGAATGAGCTGAGATATCATAATAAAAACTGGCTCTCTCTAGGTTATTTGCAATGGTGACATCATAAAAGCAAGCAGCTTTTCCAATTGATTGCAGACCATTCTGCTATGTCATGTTTCATGTAATGAAGTCTAATATATGTTTGTAGGGTTTTTCAGTTCTCAGTGGACCAGCTGCAGGCAAACGTAATGATGAGATGATACGGCTTGGAGTCCACACCATGGTGCACATTTACTAGACTAGGCAGAGATATTACAAATGTCTCAATGGGTCTGAAGCTTAGTCAGCTTATATGACCAGCTGCAAGCAGACGTAATGATGAGATGATAAGGCTGCTTGGAGTCCACACCACGGTACACATTTACTAGACTAGGCAGATATTACAAATTAATGGTCCGTGCAATATAGTGACAATGTCTTCATGGGTCTGAAGCTTAATCAGCTTATATGACCATAGCAGGCAGACGTAATGATGAGATGATAGGGATGCTTGGAGTCCACACCACGGTACACATTTACTAGACTATAGGCAGTGATATTTACAAATTAATGGTCCATGGAATATAGTGTCAATGTCTCAATGGGTCTGAAGCTTAGTCAGCTTAAATGACCATAGCAGGCAGATGTAATAATGAGATGATAAGGCTGCTTGGAGTCACACAGTACACATTTACCCCATGGGTGGGGTCTTTTACTTACCTTAGCACTGACACGCAGTACAACACACCTCAAATTTAACATATCACTATGTTTATAACCTACCTATTGGCAGCTACCTGCTGACGTCACTAGTATAGGCCTAGTCATTTAACCCTTTTGCCTCGGTCCTGTTTAACCCCCTTTTCACCTTTCCAGCCCTCCCCCTGGTGGCCCCATTGGTGCTATGAACATAAAAGGCCCTGACGCTACCCTGGCGTCTTTACCAACGTCTTGGGCGACGTCTCAACTGACGTCTTCAAAGGGATGACGCTATGGAAGACGCCTGACGCAGCGTCATGGACGCCCTTCGCACGTTCTAGGCGTCTTGATGAGTTGGAAGGACTCTGGGAGTCCACTCAAGGACTGACCAATGGTCATCGAGCTTAATCCGATAGGTCAACGACTTCTATCAAGATTCTGCAGTCATTTCTGCTAAACTGCTAAGCTATGTGTTGCCAAAATATAGCATTAGGTCAACTGGTTCATTTTAACCTTTTTAAAGTTAAAAATAGATTTTGTCAACAAATTATATCCAAGCACAAAAGATGAGATATTATCAGATAATATAAGATAAAAAATTATTTAAAATCGGATATATGTACAGGCAATAAAATCATATAGTTAAAATCCAACAATTTATATAATAAAAAAATTTCTTTTATTGAGATTTTGAATATTGTTTTTTCTTTAAATGCATACAGTGCAAATTCCGTTTAAAGATGATTTTTAATCCAAATTCAATCGAAAAACTATCAAGCTTAGCATCTCATCATTATGTCTTGTTTGTCGCTCTGCATATAGGGCGTGAGACATGAAATTTGCCAGAAACTGTATATCCTATAACTGTCCTAAAATATTAAATAATATGCCAAATAATTTCAGAGAAAAAAAAACAAACACACATAGCTTCCATGGTTTTCAATTATATGTCAAAAAGAAGACAGTTGAGGCTTATATTGATTAATGCAATATACCAAATTGTCACTTATGCAAATTTAATAGACCTACACATCAAAATTACTTTTCATAATCTTCTACATTTACACAAATTTCCTTTGATACCATTTTCTCCCACATTTTATATCGGATACATTTGTAACCGTACTCTTCCCTAAAGCGGCATGTCATTAAGGCTTTGGGAAGAGTGGCTTTATTTAATAAATAATATATTCAGACCAGCGGCGTTGTTGAAAAGATTTTTAAAACAGCAGAACTAGTTGGACTGAACATAAACTCATTTGAACCTGGAGTTTAGTTTTCTACTCTTTGAGTTCTGTAAATAGCACTAAATAATATAAAATAACACAAAATAAATTATTGAGCAGTCTTAATTTGACTGATGTAATTTTGCCTATTTCATAGATCAACTTATGACCGATTTTATTGCCTGGTTTTTCCAGTATAAATCACAGGAATTCCTGTCAAAATAGATGAATAATAATTTCCTAGGTATCATTAATGTCACTGTCAAACCTAGTCAGATGCCATGGACTCTCTTGTAGAATTTCTTTAAATGTGACAAACAACTTTTTTCCCCTCGATATATCTTTGTTGGACTTTCCAAACTCCCCTTTTTGTCATTTTCTAACAACTTTCCCTGGAATTCCATATTGTAGCTGTCTCAATTTAGACTGCAACTCACTTTTCGTCTGGGAAGAGTTCGTGCAAGAGCAGCAGCCAGCCCGAATTTCCCTCACATTGTCATGCAGTGCTGCCACCTTGCGGCGAGTGTCAGTGGATCAATACACAGCTAGCTTGGCCAGAGAGCTAGCTGCTAGCTGCATGTCTGTTGTTCTTGAGAGCAGCCAGCCCAGTTCCCTCCAAGTTGACTAGTAGCTGCTTTGGTACTAGGACTGGAACCTGGACTGTCAGTAAACTCCAGGTATGTGATCCTACTATTTTGTGAGCTCAAGTTTGATTAAATACACCTGACAGCTCAGTTACCCCCAAAGGGCAGAGTGAAGCTTCCCATTGTCTGTTGAACAATGTTGAATGCAGTGAGTTGGCAAGGCTTCAGTGAACCACATACAGTAGTGTGCAGGCTGTGCAGTCTTCTTTTGTAGTGTGCAGTCATATTGTGTAGTGTGCAGTACTGGCATTGCAGTCACTCTGTGGTCTATAGTATTGGAACAGATTTGTGGTGTTTCTGTGGCAGACCCTTCCTTTTAGCCCAATAAATTACTGGCCATAAGCAGTGTATACTGGGGATAGAGCATATGGTTGCCATGGTAACATTTGCACAGGCACCGCTGCCTCTTAAGCTCTTAAGGCCCACGCCGGAAGTGGAGGGCTTTACCCCCGGAAGTTGTTTTTGTGTTTGGCTAGACAGGGTACACTCCTTATGCAGGGATACAGAAGGGACATGTTAGTCGGACAGACAGAATTCTCACAGACAGACAGATACAAATTACTGAAAATATTAAAAAGGACAAAAACAGGTGAAGACTTGTTGCCATGGTAACGGCCATCCACCTTGAACTAACTACAAAAGGCTCGCTAACGACTACACTGTCTACAAGACAGAAATAAATAAGCAAGGAAGACAAGAGTCCAGAGGTGTGCACTATTTGGCGGCCATGATGGATGTGTCGGTGGCGACCCCTGTGGACCGTCGAGCTCGTAAAGCCCTTTAATATCCTTGCGCCTAATATGGCAGCCCAGGTCCCTGTCGTATTACCGTTGTCACTGATAATGTCTTTGTTTGGGTGTTTCTCGATTGTTTCTCCTCAATGTTTTTGTTGTGACGTCACATTCAAAGCCAACGGTAGCCATGACAACAGTATTCCAGGTGTGTGCAACAGGCCATGTCACGAAGCTACATGGGGGCGGAGGCCTAGCTCAGAGGTAGCGCTCTGGTCTTCCAACCGCTGGGTCTCAGGTTCGAATCCCGGTCGAGCCCAAGTTGGATGGCTGTTTCATCCTTTGTCTCATTGCCATGGTCTCTGCCTGTCCTAATTAGCCCAATTGGTGCAGAAATACAGGACGTAAAGCTCTAATCACCCACCCTACCCACGAAGCTACATGGCCAATTGCGCCAAGTGCGTTTTCCATGGGTTTGGATAAACGCATGGTTTTTGCCGCATTATAGCTAAAAACAATGCGTTTATCCTTCTCATGGAAAATGCACGTTGCGCATTATGCCATGTGCCATTGTAACATTAATATATCTAGGATAACGTTTATATCTGAGAGACTGGGTGTGGTCAGTTTATGCCCTCAGATGTTGGCCTGTCATGCTGAAGGCTTTATTAATATTAATAGAAACACTGTCACGTGACCATCACATGATCATCACCTGATACACTACTTTGTGCTGAGCGTGGTTCACGATTGTCTTTGTTGCAAAAGACGCTTGAGATACTGATATATGACACCGCAACTGTGCACAACGGATGTATATGGTAAACATATGGAAACATTGTAGCTCCTTGCTGTACACTTTTTAAAATTGCGAAGTCCTGAATAGCAATGTTCCAAAATCAGTCTATAATATGCATCAGTTGCAACTGTTGTAAATCTTTGCTTTGACCAAATACAATTTTCACAACTGTGCATAATATGAATGTATACAGTAAACATATGGAAACATTGAAGCTCCTTGCAGTAAGCCATTTTTAATTTCAAATTCTTAAACAGCAGTGTTGCAAATCAATCTTACTGTGTAACATAGTGTGGACTCCAAGCAGCCTTATCATCTCATCATTACGTCTGCAAATTCTTAGGTTCTCAATGACTAAATTGTCAGTATGTTCTTAGCTTCGAACGTTACTGACTGCACTGTTTATTTTGCACTTAATCGTGACATACATAATGGTCTTCTTATATTAGGGTAGATAAGTTGTGACCTCGTGGTTTCTTTTTGTAAAAGCACCATACTAGTAAATCTAGTATTTGCTGTATTTTTGTGACGTTCCATAACATTTTCAGGTGTTATCATTCATGATGAGGCGGATAAATTGTGACTGTGGTTTCTTGTGGTAAAAGCACTCTACTCACATTTCATGGTCTGTTTCATCACATCAATTATGACCGTGGTTTCTTGTGGTAAAAGCACTATGCTCACATTTCATGGTCTGTTTCATCACGTCAATTATGACGTAGTTTCTTACTTATAGTGAGTGGGGCACCACATATATCCTATTAGGCTACTGCACCTGTCATGTGGTGGCCTAATGTTTACTCGGGAATCTAAATATGTGTTCAAGTGTAGAGAGAAGTGTGTACAGCTTTGTTATACAGTCAACAGCCTATATGCAGAATTCTTATATGGGTTAATAAAATCCAGGGTTAATAAAACCCAGGGTTATAATGATTGATGATAAAGCTTAGTTGAAAAAAAAAGGTCAAAAAAATATATAAGCCGTTATATATCATATTTTGAGGATTATTCATTCTCAGAAAATCTAGTACCTACAGTGGTTTCCTCGCCATTAAGACCACCCTTGGTGCATATTTTAATGGTGAGGTGATCTTAATAGGTGGTCTTGATAATGAGGTGGTCTTGATAGTGAGGTGGTCTTAATAGTGAGGTGGTCTTAATAGCGTGGTAGTCTTAATAGTGAGTTGGTCTTAATAGTGCAGTGGTCTTAATAGTGAGGTGGTCTTAATAGTGCAGTGGTCTTAATAGTGAGGTGGTCTTAATAGTGAGGTGGTCTTAATAGTGAGGTGGTCTTAATAGTGAGGTAGTCTTAATAGCGGGGTGGTCTTAATAGTGCAGTGGTCCTAATAGTGAGGTGGTCTTAATAGTGCGGTGGTCCTAATAGTAAGGTAGTCTTAATTGTGAGGTGGTCTTAATAGTGAGGTTGTTTTGATAGCTAGGTGGTCTTAATCGTGCGGTGGTCTTAATAGTGAGGTGGTTTTAATAGTGAGATGGTCTTATAGCGAGGTGGTCTTGATAGTGAGGTGGTCTTGATAGTGAGGTGGTCTCAATAGAGAAGTGCTGATCTTAATAGCGAGGTTGTCTTAATGGTGAGGTGGTCTTAATAGTGAGGTGGTCTTAATGGTGAGATAGTCCTAATAGCGAGGTGGTCTTAATAGAGAGGTAAACCACAGTGGTCGCTATGTGCTTTTATGTGCAATACCTGGTGTCTTGTATAAGTGAAACAAGGCAAGCTTAACAAAAGCCATGACTAAAAATATCCAGCCTTGGGTTCATCCAGGCATTCAGTTGCGAAAATCGAAGACTGCTCACAAGCAGAGACTTTGTATTAACACTGACCTACCGCTGAATTTGCCCAAAGTGTAATAGTAACAGGCTTAGCTGGGTGGCCTAATGGTGAAGGCATCCGCTAATTCCACATTGGCCAGCCCTGCTGAAGGGTCCCCAGTTCAATCACCGACCCGGGCACTCTTCATGAGCTACATCCCAGCAGCTGGGTACTCAGTGTATATGCTGAGGCAAGTGAAAGATCCCACCCATGGGGTGAATGTGTCACATGGGTGGACTCCTCTCTCACTTCATCAATCAACCTTCGATAGTGGCCAGAACTTGCCTTAGAGGTCTGCACTTCCCATATCTATCTATCTATCTATCTATCTATCTATCTATCTATCTATCTATCTATCTATCTATCTATCTATCTATGATAGCAAGGTCTTAACAGAGGTCAACGGAATAATCCAGGGGAAACTTGGCCATGAATTTACAAGCAATATTATAGATGAAAACAAGTCTGAATTGCTTGTAATACACGTATTTCAAATAGGCCTCGGTGCCTTGAAGCTGGCCTCCATTCAGGTGGCTATATGTTCAGCCATGTCTGCAGCTGACTGCTAAAACCTTTCATGTTCCAAATATCCGGGGAAGCCTATGTTGAAAGCTTGTCGATGCTTTTTGAACGTTTGCCAAGTTGAAAATTCCGTTGCGTTCCGCACTTAGCATGCTAGGTAATATTGGAGAGAATTTGGTGCAGATTTCCATTAAACGGAGCAGACGATCTTTAAAAAGCAGACGTCATGAGAATGTCGGAATGGCGCGAAGCGGGAGGAACGATTGACACGGCAGGAAAACTCTCCAAGCGAAAAGAACGGAAAAGAGATTTAGCTTAAAAGCGTCAGAGACTCCCGAGTCTCAAAGAAATGATAAAAAAGGTCTAGATAAAATTCTTTTGAGATAGGTTTAATATTCATATCGAATTATTTCCAAATGCCACCCTGACATATGGAAGATTTAACAAATTTTGACCTTCTTTTAAGACATTCAATTTGTCACGCCATGACAGACGTGACTTTCTTTCCATGAAATTATGCTCTTGTTACCTGACATGAGATTTTGTGTGATTTCCTGGGGCGTCTGGGTAAAGACCTTCATATGCGTTGTTGCCATGGTAACAGGATTATTATACTTCTGAGATGTAGTTAGCTGACAAATATGTCAGAACTGACCTCTCTCTGTGTCAATAATCCATCCATCTATCCATCTATCCTTCGGGCTTCCAACCGCTGGGTCCCGGGTTTGATTCCCAGTCGAGCCTAAGTTGTATGGCTGTTTCCTCCTTCGTCTCATTGCCGTGGTCCCTGCCTGTCCTAATTAGCTCAACTGGTGCAGAAATACAGGATGTAAAGCCCTAATCACACACACACAGTATAATAATCAGCTGTGTATGTAAACAACTTCTCCTAATCAGCAGGGCAGGGGCCTAGCTCAGAGGTAGCGCTCTCGGCTTCCAACCACTGGGTCCCGGGTTCGATTCCCAGTCGAGCCTAAGTTATATGGCTGTTTCCTCCTTCGTCTCATTGCCGTGGTCCCTGCCTGTCCTAATTAGCTCAACTGGTGCAGAAATACAGGATGTAAAGCCCCAATCACACACACACAGTATAATAATCAGCTGTGTATGTAAACAACTTCTCCTAATCAGCAGGGCAGGGGCCTAGCTCAGAGGTAGCGCTCTGGGCTTCCAACCACTGGGTCCCGGGTTCGATTCCCAGTCGAGCCTAAGTTGGATGGCTGTTTCCTCCTTCGTCTCATTGCCATGGTCCCTGCCTGTCCTGATTAGCTCAACTGGTGCAGAAATACAGGATGTAAAGCCCTAATCACACACACACAGTATAATAATCAGCTGTGTATGTAAACAACTTCTCCTAATCACACACACACACACACACATCTATCTATCCATCTATCTATCTATCAGTGCACCCCTAGCGGGGATCTCTAAAACTATAAATGTTTAGCAGCCTAATTTTAGTTACCATGGCAATATTTCATCAAGAAGTATAAATAGCCGCCAACTATTGTAGTAAATAAACGAATGCCTTGGTAACCGAGTAGAAAAATGGCTAACTAAGCGTACAGTGTCATAATGAAGAGTATATTTGATCAAGGTCGATAACGGAAACTGTTGTTTGTTCAACTTGAAGCTAACCCAACCATAGTCATGGAAAGCAAATAGCAAGGCTTGTGATAACAATGCTGCAATGAGTTAGTACTACATGGTATGAAATGGGTTATAAATTTATCAATAACTAAGTGTAGCCTATAGTGCAATTGCTAGGGATTTTATATATAATAAAAAAATGATCTATAAAACACTCACCATTATACTTTATTAATCAACCCTCGATAGCGGCAAGAACTTGCCTTCGAGGACTGCACTTTCCATATCTATCTATCTATCTATATCTGTCTATATATCTATCTATCTATCTCTTTGTCTATCTGTCTACCTATCTGCCTTTCTATGTATCTATGTATCTATCTATCTATCTATCTGTCTAACTATCTTTCTATCTATCTATCTATCTCTCTGTCTCTCTATCTGTCCATCTATCTGCCTTTCTATCTATCTTTCTATCTATCTATCTATCTGCCTATCTATCTCTATCTATCTATCTATCTGCCTATCTATCTATCTATCTATCTATCTAAATCAGAAAATGAAAAATTGGGTCATAATAAAGTAGAATTGAAAATATTGTTTTCGTACCAAACATGAAAAAGCCAAAAAAGGAACAGAAATATATTAACAATTTTAAAATAAAAACTCAAATTTTTGACGGATTAAAACATCCCTCTGTCACAATTAATTTCATATTTTCTGTCTTTCCAATAATATTTTAATTTTCCTTCTTGTCATCAGTATGGTAATTTACTATGGTCGCAGCAAGTCGTTGGTTCTGGAAAATATGGATCATAATTTCATAAGCGAAAAAGATATTTTGGTCATTGTTCTAGTTTTTTGTATCATTTAATTAAAATTCCCAAGTTTCTAGGCAAAATTTATACCCATGATTGTCACAGCCCAAGCTCATAGCTGATCTAATAATTTCGTCATTTAATTTGATTTCAATAATTTTACTTCACATTACCAATCAAACATAGATTCTGAAAAAAAGAAATTGGCAACAAAAAAAGGGGGGGGGGGTATATGTTAGGAGTTATTCTGATGGAGTCGGAAGTTTTGCCTTGATTTGGTCTAGCTCTATCTGATGGTCATAATGAGAAATTATGTAAAATACTGAAAAAAAAAGAAAAAAAAAGGAATTAATAGTGGATTTTCATGGAAGGTTCTCTGTATTTCCACCAGGTGGCTAAAACAGAATACTGCAATTCTATTGACTGAAAAGGATCCCACCCTTGGCTGTGATTGGCTGAAGCAAAGTGCATCCTAGGAGCAGTATTTTTAGTGCATTTTAATGTACACTAATGGACTTTAAAAACGCATAGGTAAAACATGTTGTACAAACCCGAGATAATGCGTTTTAAAGTCCATTAGTGTATATTTGACATCTAATCATTTAGCTGATGTTTGTTATTTTTCTGAGAAAATTATATTAATGGAATCAGTTAGTTATGTCCTACTATGTCTGAAAAGCAAAATGAGTAATAAGAGAAGAGGAAAGACTTATGTCTTGCTGAATTCAGGGCTGTTCAGTGAAAAGACCCAATATGTTTTAGTTTCATACTGCAATTTCTGCTAGTACATGTTGTCGGATTAGGCCAGACCCTCTGTGGGGTAATTGCACATGTCTGTGTGATTGCATGATTTGTGAATTGGGTCATGAGGGTGCCTTGCTTCACCCCAGCCATACACCCCTCTTATTGCTTTGGTTCCTGATTGATATGCCAGGTGGCAGCAGGGTAGTAGTGGGGTTATGTTAGCAGGGTTGTCTATGCATTCACCCCCTTGTTTATTGCCCCCTCTGGTGAGCATTCCTGTCACTATGGTCATGTGATCTGTGACGTGTCATATGGAATGTGCATGCATGTCCATATTTGGTCATTTGCCTTTTTTGGTTGTGAAGGGAATATGTAGGGCAATGGGGGTTAATTAAATTAATTCTATGTACTGGACCTATATTTAGCTGCATTTGTGGGTCAGTGGTTAAAATATTCGAGATTATTCAAGCCGGCCTGGGCACGAATTCTTCATATATGCTATTGTATCAATTCAAGTTATCAGTCAGTATTTAATTGGAATATATGCATTCCAAGCAGCCTTATCATCTCATCATTACATTTTCCTACAGCTGGTCATATAAGCTGACTAAGCTTCAGACCCATTGAGACATTGACATATATGCATTCCAAGCAGCCTTATATGACCATAGCAGGCAGACGGATGTAAATATCACTGCCTATAGTGTTGTAAATGTGTACCATGGTGTGGACTACAACCCTTATCATCTCATCATTACGTCTGCCTGCTATGGGCATACAACTGACTAAGCTTCAGACCCATTGAAGCATTGGCACTATATTGCATGGACCATTAATCTGTAAATATCACTGCCTATAATCTTGTAAATGTGTACCGTGGTGTGGACTCCAACCCTTATCATCTCATCATTACTTCTGCCTGCTATGGTCATATAAACTGATAAAGCTTCAGACCCATAAGCGGTGATTCAATATAAGACAAAAATATATATAATAAGATTTTATTTTGTCTTCGTTAATTTTGTGTAATTTTCATATAAATTGGGAGTCCATCATATTCTAAGGCTACAGATGATTTCCAAATAAGATACACCAAAATCAGTGACGTCACCATTCTTTATATTACTTCCTCTGCACACAATTAGTGACGTCACCATTCTTTATATTACTTCCTCTGCACACAATTAGTGACGTCACATTCTTTATATTACTTCCTCTGCACAAATTAGTGATGTCACCATTCTTTATATTACTTCCTCTGCACACAATTAGTGACGTCACCATTCTTTATATTACTTCCTCTGCACACAATTAGTGACGTCACCATTCTTTATATTACTTCCTCTGCACACAATTAGTGACGTCACATTCTTTATATTACTTCCTCTGCACAAATTAGTGACGTCACCATTCTTTATATGACCTCCTCTGCACAAATTAGTGACGTCACCATTCTTTATATGACCTCCTCTACACAAATTAGGGACGTCACCATTCTTTACTACCTCCTCTACACAAATTAGTGACGTCGCCATTCTTTATATTACTTCCTCTGCACAAATTAGTGACGTCACCATTCTTTATATGACCTCCTCTGCACAAATTAGTGACGTCACCATTCTTTATATGACCTCCTCTACACAATAAGTGACGTCACCATTCTTTACTACCTCCTCTACACAAATTAGTGACGTCACCATTCTTTATATGACCTCCTCTACACAATAAGTGACGTCACCATTCTTTACTACCTCCTCTACACAAATTAGTGACGTCACCATTCTTTATATGACCTCCTCTACACAATAAGTGACGTCACCATTCTTTACTACCTCCTCTACACAAATTAGTGACATCACCATTCTTTACTATCTCCTCTACACAAATTAGCGATGTCACCATTCTTTATATGACTTCCTCTGCACACAATTAGTGACGTCACCATTCTTTATATTACTTCCTCTGCACACAATTAGTGACGTCACATTCTTTATATTACTTCCTCTGCACAAATTAGTGACGTCACCATTCTTTATATGACCTCCTCTGCACAAATTAGTGACGTCACCATTCTTTATATGACCTCTTCTGCACAAATTAGTGACGTCACCATTCTTTACTACCTCCTCTACACAAATTAGTGACGTCACCATTCTTTATATGACCTCCTCTGCACAAATTAGTGACGTCACCATTCTTTATATGACCTCCTCTACACAAATTAGTGACGTCACCATTCTTTACTACCTTATCTGCACAAATTAGTGACGTCATCATCCTGTGAGCATCATTTTCTTCCCCTCTCGCAATGATCTGTGTGCCTGCGCTGCAGTTGCTGTGTCTTTGTTAAGGAAGCGGATAATTTTGGCTCTTTCTCATTTCGCACTGGGATCCCCTATAATTCCCCTCTGATGGCAATTAGGGCTGCATTAGGGCCGCTTGGGCCAATTGGATTGTTTGGTTTTTGTTAGAAGCAATAATCCTGAAAATGATGGCTGCAGATCTTCGTGGTTAAGAATCAACAGCATCTGCAACAGCAGCAGCAGCAGCAGCAGCAACAACAGGGATGCTGTGGTCACATATGATGCAATGCTTGACCACTGTCCAGATGTCTGTTGACCATTAGGTCCGTGGCTACTCGGCTGTTTTTGCGATAAGAATCAACAGCTGCAACAGCATCAACAACAGCAGCAGCAGCAGCAACAGGGATGCTGTGGTCACATATGATGCAATGCTTGACCACTGTCCAGATGTCTGTTGACCATTAGGTCCGTGGCTACTCGGCTGTTTTTGCGATAAGAATCAACAGGTGCAACAGCATCAACAACAGCAGCAGCAACAGGGATGCTGTGGTCACATATGATGCAATGCTTGACCACTGTCCAGATGTTGACCATTAGGTCTGTGACTACTCAGCTGTTTTGGAACAAGATAGATAGATGGACAGATAGCTGGACAGATGGATAGAATAGATAGATCTAGATGGATAGATAGATAGAGAATTAGATAGTTAGCTAGATAGATAGATAGATAGATAGACAGAGAGTTAGATAGTTAGCTAGCTAGATAGATAGATAGATAGATCTATGTATATATTCCAACGTGTGGGTAAAGTAGGACTATTTAGTTAGAAATGCCGATTTATAAATTTTAAAATCACTTTTTGAAAATTAATAATTGGATCCGTATTTTATTAATAAATGTTGTTTTTTTTTTTACATTTTTTTGCATTCTTCGAAATATGTTCATTGTTCGATATTTTTTCATATTTAATATATATTTACTTTCTTTTTTTCTTTACTTGTTATGAAACTAGAGAAATATAAATAAAATTCTTCGTACCAAGAAATCTTGGAAAGTTGCGAAAAAATAGCCACAACAGAGCTATTTATAGCCAGCCACTGCAAAGCATTGTGGGTAGGTTATCTGAGCTGTAAAGAAATAAAATTAAATTAAATAAAAAGGAAAGAGAAATCGTTTTTAGTTTCATTTATCTTTTAGATGTTCAATTTTTTTATCGATTTATCAGCAGTTTTAAGGCAGTTCTTAAAAGCTTTAATTTAAGGATTAGGGAAAATATCATTTCTATGAAAAATGGGAATGGTGTAATATAGATAAAAAAAGTTTTTTTAGGCTAATAATTTTAACAATTGCTGACATATATTGTGTAGTTATTCTAAATTACTTTAAAAATACATAGGTTTTATTTAGTAAATACAATTTAAGTGTATTAAATTATTTCGCTTGCTAGTAACTTATATAATTAATTTTTTTTACATTAAAAATAATATGTTATAAAATATTGTATAGACTACATTATTTTTTATTCTAAACCATTTTTAATAAGATAAATGTGATACAAAAATAGGTTACAATATACACAATTAATACTTTGTTTTTAGCAGAAATATTAGATAAAATATATCTATTAGTTTTATATCATAATATATTGGGGTTTTCAGCAGAAATATTAAATAAAATAAAATGTTATTTTTATATCACAATTGTTACAAATATGAATATAAGAACCATCATTATATATTGGGGTTTTCAGCCAAAATATTAAATAAAAAATATATATTTCTTTTATATCACAATATTTATATTATATTTACAAATATGAATATAAGAACCATATTGGGGTTTTCAGCCAAAATATTAAATAAAAAATATATATTTATTTAATATCACAATTTTATGGTATATTTACAACTATGAATATCAGAACCATCATTATATATTGGGGTTTTCAGCCAAAATATTAAATACAAAATATGGGTTTTTTTTTTATATCACAATTTTTATGGTATATTTACAAATATGAATATCAGAACCATCATTATATATTGGGATTTTCAGCAGAAATATTAAATTAAATTAAATCTTATTTTTATATCAAACATTTTCTGGTATATTTACAAATATGAATATAAGAACCATCATTATATATTAGGGTTTTCACCCAAAATATTAAATAAAATTTTTTTTTTTTATATTACAATTTTTATGTTATGTTTACAAACACATTAAATAAAAAAATATATATTTCTTTTATATCACAATTGTTATGGTATATTAACAAAGATGAATATAAGGACCATCATTATATATTGGGGGTTTTCAGCCAAAATATATAAAAAAAATATATTTTTTTTATATCACAATTTTATGGTATATTTACAAATATGAATGAAAAAATGTAATATAATATCTGCAATCAGACAAAACAAATGTTTTTAGCCTGTTTGCTAGAATAATAGTGTTATGGATTATATGTCATGGGTTTGTTGTGCAAACAACTAGACAAATTCTGAGTGGCATGATTGCATTATAGGAGTCCACACCAGCATCAAGCAGCCCTGTATCCAGCCTCTGACAATCAAATTATTTCTCTAGAATATAGAGCAGCTCAAAATAATCCGATAAAAATGCAAATTATGGATAAATTGATTTAGAGAAGCTGAGACATGTCTTACAAGAAAATGGAATCACCTAGTGTCAACACGCTTGTTCAACAAACCTCATTATACAAGATATTATAACAATATTGGATGGTTAAGAGTCCAACATAGAGTTTTGTGGGATGAGGAAAAATTACATGTAATAATATTAATATATTTATAATTTTTTGGAATGTTGGATGGTATGCCACTCGCCATTGCTTATACAACATACTCTATAGCCATCCAACATACACTGCAGCCATTCAACATACTCTACAGCCATCAACCATACTCTGCTGCTATCCAACATACACTGCAGCCATCCAACATACACTGCAGCCATCCAACATGCACTGCAGCCATCCAATATACACTACAGCAATCCAATATACACAGCCATCCAACATACACTGCAGCCATCCAACATACTCTGCAGCCATCCAACATACTCTGCAGCCATCCAACATACACTACAGCCATCGAACATACACTACAGCAATCCAACATATGCTGCAGCCATCCAACATAATACCCATGCTGGATGACAGTTTTAAGCATTGTGATTGGCTCATAGCAGCTGAGTGGAGAATATAACTATAGTGGATGGTGTGTTGTCCAACACAGAGTTTTGTGGGATTCAAAAGTTATATTGGCCAAGGCTATTGTTATAATGAGCCCAAGTCTTTGGCCAGACATCATCCCATGGCGGTTTTAGCTCAGCTGATGGTCCCTGGGTTCAAATTCCAGGCCAGGCGCTCTTCATGAGCTACATCTCAGCAGCCGGATGTCGGTCACATGAGATGCTAAATTGGAGGTGCCTAGTACTCGGTGTCTATGCTGAGGCAAGTAAAATACTCCACCCATAGGGTAAATGTGTAACATGGGTGGACACTAAGTAGCCTTATTATCTCATCATTACGTCTGAAACTGGCCATGTAAGCTGACTAACTTCAGACCCATTGAATTGACCATTAATTTGTAAATATCACTGCCTAGTCCAGTAAATGTGTAACATGGTGTGGACTCCAAGTAGCCTTTTCATCTCACCATTACGTCTGCCTGCTATGGTCATATAAGCTGACTAAGCTTCAGACTTATTGAGACATTAACACTATATTGCATGGACCTTTAATTTGTAAATATCCCTGCCTATAGTCTAGTAAATGTGTACCATGGTGTGGACTCCAAGTAGCCTTATCTCATCATTACTTCTGCCTGATATGGTCGTATAAGCTGACTAAGCTTCAGACTTATTGAGACATTAACACTATATTGCATGGACCTTTAATTTGTAAAAATCACTGCCTATAATCTTGTAAATGTGTACCATGGTGTGGACTCCAAGCAGCCTTATCATCTCATCATTACGTCTGCCTGCAGTTGGTCATAAAAGCTGATTTAGCTTCATACCAAAATCATTGAGACTTTCAGGCAAATCAGCTTAAAATAATAATTTGATAAGTAAATATATTGGTAAATTAAGTCACATTTGTATTATTTTCCCTCTTATAATTTTGAAGTATTTCGATAATCCTAGACTTTATAGTGAACCAATGTAGGATCATATATTTAATGAATCTGTCAATACTCCATGTAAATAATGCATTGCTCCCCAATCATGCATTGTATATGAATATGATATTATAATCAGAATGCAGTGCTGCCACCTGGGGGCGATACCTTGTAAAGGTTAATGATTTTACTCATTACTCTTGGGACCTGGGTTCAATCTATGGATTACAAAGCTATTGTAATTGCAATTGAGCCCCCAAACCTCTACATCATTGCAATTGACAGTGGATGTGATCAAATTTATTACAGATAACATGCAGTACTTCAAGACTAAGCTAGACTGCTATTTAAACACAGTGCTACATAACACTAAACCGATCAATCTAGCTATAACTAGCTGTCTAAAGCTATCTATGTAGGGAGTATATTACTTAATAATTCCATAGGCAGCTTGGTGGTCTAGTGGTAAGACGCTCGGCTGCTCCTCCGAAGGACCCGGGTTCAATCCTAGGCCCAGACACCTTTCATGAGCATCATCCCAGCAGCTGGATGCCGTTCGGATGAGACGTTAAATTGGTGGTCCCTTGTACTCGGCGTCTATGCTGAGGCAAGTAAAAGATCCCACCCATGGGGTAAATGTGTAACACAGGTGGACTCCTCCTCTCTCACCTCATCAATCATACCTCGATAGTGGCAAGAACTTGCCTTAGAGGGCTGCACTTTCAACATCTACCTATCTATCTATCATTTATAGAGTATGGGGCACTTTAAGAAGTATTTACAAGATAACAATTTATTTATTATAGGCCTAAGAAGTTCGGGTGGTTAGGAAACAAAGAAAGTTCTTAAAAATCTGAAGTTTCCAACCTTTTGTGATCAAAGAAATTCCATGAAATTCAAATTCTTTATGAATAAATTTCAAACTATTTTTTTTTGTTTTAAGAAAAATACTTTAATAATGTAGTTTATTGAACCTGTAACCCTTAAACTATTTTGTAATTTTTCAGTAACTTATATATGGCGACATAATGGCGTTTTTAATCAGAGTAAAACATGAAGTTGATGAAATGTCTGTTTATATGACAGGAGGGCAAAGGGTCTCTTTTAAGTATCTGTCAAAGGGGACATTTCGTAGATGCAGATCAGAGGCCAGTGTTTCTGCACGGTCCTTTCATGTTTAAAGGATTCCCCAGGGCTTTTGAAGCGCCCTCTACCGTCGCCTTGTTTAGCTTCATCAGCACTGCAGCGCCATCTATGGGAAGGCGAGTAATCACATTGATGGAGATATCGGAACGAGCACACTTATTGATCTTTCGTTTCTGGGCTGCTGAGGCTACCCTCATAATCTCTTTTTACATAATTTTTCTGGGAAAATGTAACCCAAAGAGGGCTGTATCACATTCCAGACAATTAGCTCTGACGTCATTGGCGTTTGATGAGCTGATTGCCGTTCGCGAACTGCTGATGGAAAACACCAATTTACCTGTTTTCCTTTGAATGTAACCACTGATTAAATACTGAATAGGCCATTATCTTATCTCTTTGTATCTATAAAGGTATATGGAATTACTGTTTTCTTATCTAGGTTAATCAGCATTTAGGATGTTTTTGTTTTCACCAAAGCTTAAGATGTTTTTGTGAAATGTGGCGGCCCAAAATAGCTTAGATATATATATATATCTTTCATGTTTTTGTGTTGATCACAACACAATGTACAAATACAAGGAAAATGCATAAAAATATGAAAATATTCTTATGAAAAACAATATATTATGTTATTACAATTAGGATAAATTTAATGCAGCCCTCATATTCAAGTTACTTGATCATATATATGTTGATAGTAACAATGGTTTATTGGTGAGATAAAGGGGGAGGGGGTTATACCATCTTACATGTTAACCCAATGAGTGGGACATTATCTTGCCTTTCCATAGACACCATATATAAGGTACTACTAGTTTGATATAGAACATATAATGAGATTATGAAGTAAGTATAGATTAATTGGGTAAATACAAAAATTAAACCCAGGTTTTATGGAAAGCTGTGCAATACTTACACCATTAGGTCACTGATCTGTAATCTATCTATCTATCTATCTATCTATCTATCTCTCTATCTCTCTATCTATCTATCTATCTATCTATCTATCTATCTATCTATCTATCTATCTATCAATCATCTATCTTTCTATCTATCTATCTATCTATATGTCTGTCTATCTATCTATCTATATGTCTGTCTATCTGTCTACCTATATGTCTATCTATATGTCTATCTATATGTCTATCTATCTATCTATCTATCTATCTATATGTCTGTCTATCTGTCTATATATCTGTCTATCTATATGTCTATCTGTCTATCTATATGTCTATCTGTCTATCTATATGTCTGTCTATCTGTCTATCTATATGTCTATCTATCTATCTATCTATATGTCTGTCTATCTGTCTAGCTATATGTCTATCTATCTAGCTATCTATCTATCTATTTATTGCAATTCTATCTATCTATCTATCTATCTATCTATCTATCTATCTATCTGTCTATCTATCTATCTATCTATCTATTTTGTTATTATGCAATGTAGATTGACACCGAAATTCTGGATGCCATGGAAACTATTTAGTGATCATGAATTAATCAACACATTTATGAAGATGGTTATTCAACACTCTGGATGCTTTGTTTCCCTCAGGGAGCTGAGAAAGACTCATGCCTAAACAGGCTTGTCAAGGATGTAGTTTTAAAAGTCGAATGAGGGTAATTAATATTTGAATTTTGGTTGCTATGGAAACTATTTAGTGTTCTTGAATCAACAGCTGAAGGAAATTGAATTATCTGTACTTTGAAATTATAGTGGCTATGGAAACAATATTATAATGTTCTTGAATCAGCACCTGAAAGTGTATGAATTCTCTGGAAAGTGAAATCCTAGTTGCTATGGAAACTGTTTAGTGATCTTGAATAATACCAGCTGAAGAAGGTGAATGAACTCTGCTGTGGACTACCCAGTTGCAGTGACATTTGACAATTTATTTATAAAACATGGCTTTTAAATAACGTGAAACTTGTGATGTGGGAAACAAAATAATCTTGGTAATTCAACCTTCAAATTGGCCCAGTTTAGCTTGCAGTAAATATCAGTGCGCGAGTTATGTGTCTATTTTCAATTTTAATTCAATTTATTAGCTACAATATCCATCCCAGGGCGGGGGCTTAGCTCAGAGGTAGCGCTCTGGGCTTCCAACTGCTGGGTCCCGGGTTCGATTCCCGGTCGAGCCTAAGTTGGATGGCTGTTTCCTCCTTCGTCTCATTGCCATGGTCTCTGCCTGTCCTAATTAGCCCAACTGGTGCAGAAATACAGGACGTAAAGCCCTAATCACACACACACATGCACGCACGCACGCATGCATGCACACACGCATGCACACACACACACAGCTACAATATCCAATGGAAAATATACTATTACAAAAGCATTTTGATAAAAAGATGAATTCACAAAGCTGGCTGACCCGAGTACTTGCGTATGTGCCAAAATAAATGATATTTTACACCCAAGTATCTAATTAAACGTGAAATAATTTAAAATGGACAAAGTTGCTAAGTTAAAGAATATAAACAAGAAATAGAAAAAATAAAAAAAGAGGAAAAAATTTATATAGAATAAATCATAAGCATATATATATATAAACAATGAATCATTACCATAATATATTCTTATTTTATATTAGTTTTTACAGGTTAGCTTTTAAAAAGGAGGCCTATTATTGCAAGTCCATTTTTAGATGTAATTCCGAACAACTGATTTGATTTTCTAATCTCATCATCAGATATAAAAGAATAAACTAAAAATTATAATAATAATTTGCATTCGAAATGTTGCATTTAATTTAGCAGTCCTTTCTGTTAGGTAGATGATTCAATTCCAGTGAAGTAATGATGAGATGATAAGCTTGGAGTCCACACTATGTTTCTCCATGACATATATTTAAAAATAAGACCAAAAGCACAAGTGGACATTTATTTTTGATTATACCAATTAACTCTTGTGAATGTCAAGGTCATTCCTGTACATTTTTTTCTGATTCATTTGTATCAACTATAATGAAACTAATACATGTATTATCTATCAATCAATCAATCAATCAATCAATCAATCAATCAATCAAGCAATCAAGCAATCAATCAAGCAATCAATCAATAAGTAAACCAATCAATTATTCAATCAGTCAATCAATAAACCAATCAATCAGTCGATCAGTCAACCAATCAGTCAATCAATCAATCAGTCAACCAATCAATCAGTCAATCAGTCAACCAATCAATTAGTCAATCAATCATTTAACCCTTCAATCAATCAATCAATCAATCAATCAATCAATCAATCAATCAATCAATCAATCAATCAATCCTCAGAGGGATACACTTTGATATCCTAATCTGGCAGTTGACAGTACAGGCTACTGGGAATGATGAAATAATCTTTATTTTATCTATCTATCTGTCTGTCTGCCTAGGGGTCAGTTGGTCACTTTGATCTGACCTTGACCCTTCCATGAGGCAAACCAAGACGCTCGCGACGTCCCCCAGAGCGCGCGTCATGCCCGCCACATCAAAGGGACGCTACGTCTTTTAATTACATCAGCAACGTTTCATATTATATCTCTGGCTGCTAAAAACCATACGTTTTTTTTACCCTCAGAGCAAAGTGCAGTCAGTGTCCACAGACATTGCCCTAACCCTTTTTCATAGTTAGATGTATTTTCTTCTGTCTCTGGATGCAGACTTCATGACGCGCGTTATCAAAGGACAAACAGCGTCATTACGTACGTCGTGACGTTCTCGTCGACGTTCTGACGCAGCAGGGGGGTTAGGTGCTGACATTAGATACTGTTAGGGTAGAAAACATCCCCCCCCCCTTTGGTTGTATGCACTTAGTTTATTGATAATTTTTTTTTTTTAATGATTTTTATTTGTTTGTGATTTTTATTTAGTTCTTTGAGTTTGTTTACCCCATGTTTGTGATCTGATCAAAGCTCCATTAAACCAGGAATTTTCTTATTGACTTTTATCAAATAGCTTTAACAAACTATTTATTTATTTATTATCATTATTAAAAAGATGTCCTAACTTGTAATTTAACCATTTATTATTCATAATTATGTTTTAACAAATTCTGAAAAAATACCTGATAAAATCCACTGAAATACATGGAATCTCGCAATTAAGATCACATATGGAATACTTTTACTGGTCCTAATGGTGAGGTGATCTTAATAGTGAGGTGGTCTTAATAGTGAGGTGGTCGTAATAGTGAAGTGGTCTTAATAAAGAAGTGGTCTTAATAGTGAAGTGGTCTTAATAGAGAGGTGGTCTTAATGGTGAGGTGGTCTTAATGGTGAGGTGGTCTTAATAGTGAGGTGGTCTTAATAGTGAAGTGGTCTTAATAGTGAAGTGGTCTTAATAAAGAGGTGGTCTTAATAGTGAGGTAGTCTTAATAGTGAGGTGGTCTTAATAGAGAGGTGGTCTTAATGGTGAGGTAGTCTTAATAATGAGTTGTCTTAATAGTGAATTAGTCTTAATGATGACATGGTCTTAATAGTGAGGTGGTCTTATTGTGAGGTGGTCTTAATAGTGAGGTGGTCTTAATGGAGAGGTGGTCTTAATGGTGAGGTAGTCATAATAGTGAGGTGGTCATAATAGAGAGGTGGTCTTAATAATGATTTGTCTTAATAGTAGAGAGTGGGTCTTAATGGTGAGATGGTCTTAATAGTGTGGTGGTATTCTTAATGGTGAGGTGGTCTTGATAGTGAAGTGGTCCTAATAGTGAGATGGTCTTAATAGAGAGGTGGTCTTAATATTGAGGTGGTGTTCTTAATAGTGAGGTGGTCTTAATAGTGAGGTGGTTCTAATAATGAGGTGGTCCTAATTATAGTTAGTTGGTCTTATATTGTGGTGGTCTTAAGAATGAGGTGGTCTTAATAGTGAGGTGGTCTTTATACAGAGGTTGTGATCTTAATAGAGAGGTGGTCTTAAATAGAGAGGTAGAATATAATGGGGTACAAAATGGTGTGGTGGTCCTAATAGTGAGGTTGTCCTAATAGTAAAGTTAAAAACAGTGGTTAGAATGCTATGCATATATAGAGTAAAAACTTAGTGGTCTTAATAGTGAGGTGGTCTTACATCGAGATTCGACTTGATATATGTATTTCTATACATTGTAGATAATTTAATATTTAATATGTGACATTTTAACACAGAACAAAATAATTCATCTTGCAAAACATGCTCTTCTTGTCATGAAGCAACAAAAGATGCTGACAGTTTAAACAATGGATGAAGATGATACATCAGGAACATCAAATATGATACATGGATGATACACGAACAATTAGTGTGTCCCTTGTTGGCATGGCTGTACTTTCTGACCTCCATCTATCCATTTTTCATCCATATTCATCCGTCACCATGGCAACTCATCCATCTTGCTCTTGTGTGTTTTTTTTCCATTTTTTCAGAAAGAGCAATTTTCTCCTAATTATAAACATATTGTCATTTGGAGCCATTTGTAAGATTGATGACCATCTTTGCTTTCTTGTGCCTTTCGCCGTTAATTGTTCAGCTTTCATTTGAGCAGCTTTCATTTGAGCTTTCTCTTTGTACCACGCACTTTCTCGTTGTACCACACAGGCATCAGACCAAAGAAATGATAAACAGCCTCTTTTTGTTGTTGTTTTTTGTTTATCACATCTTGGTTACTGTTTATCACACTTTCATGGTTTGTTGATCACAATTGAGTTACAGTGAAACATTGGTTCAAGACCCAAACGTATTCTTATCATTGTATTCTACCTACTTATTAAGACCAGGTAAATATCTATATATCTATCTATTTGTCTGTCTATCTATCTATCTACCTATCTATCTATCTACTGAGTGGTCTAGTGGCAAGACGCTCACCTGCTCCTCTGAAGGACCCAGGGTTCAATCCCAGGCCCGGGCCCCTTTAATGAGCATCATCCCAGCAGCTGGATGTATTTCGGATGAGACGTTCAATTGGTGGTCCCTTGTACTCAGTGTCTTTGCTGAGGCAAGTAAAAGATCCCACCCATGGGGTAAATATATAACATGGGTGGACTCCTCTTTCACTTCATCAATCAACCCTCGATAGTGGCAAGAACTTGCCTTAGAGGGCTACACTTTCCATATCTATCTTTCTATCTTTCTATCTATCTAACTGTCTATCTATCTATCTATCTATCTATCTATCTATCTATCAAACTATCTATCTGTCTATCTGTCTATCTGTCTATCTATCTGTCTATCTATCTGTCTATCTATCTATCACAGCCTGAAACTTCTGGATGTTATTAATAGATATTTCAACAATAATATATTATATATTATTTAGTCTACATTTCTTCATTTCCTTCCTCCAACAGCTCATTCCTTTCCCCTTTCCTTCATGCCATCTCACTCCTTTCCACCAGTTTGTCACTGCCTTCAGCCTCAGGATAAACATGGTGTCATTTTCTGGTTATATTTAGCAAAAGTAATTCCTGTGGCAGGTCTGGTCGGATCAGCCATCTTGGTGTCTCTGGAGGCAATTTGGAGATGACAGCCTCTTGACAGAAGTTCATAGAATGATCATATCAGGTCCTGATTCAATATGAGAGACGTCTGGTCTCATATGAACATTTTATGCAATCACCAAAGGCAGGGGCCATAATTCTCCCAGTCTGCTAGGACTGGGTCGACTTTATTATTCAATCATTTAGTATTAACCATGCTAGGCCAGCTGTCAGACAGTTGCCTTGAAGTATGCCTTATGGCAGCCAAATCCATGCATATAAATTGATCAAGAAATGGCATTGATATTAATAGTCATTCTTTACTCACCATTGAGAAATGCATAGACAATATTATAATGTTGTTATCCACATAAATATGTTTGTACTGGTAGACAAACAGGCGAATATTTTGACTTAATGATATAAAGAAATTTACATTTTTGTCTAGTGGTTTAGTGTTTAAAATGATCATCTTGGATGACAGAACAGTTTAGGTGTATGGGTTCAAATCTCACTCTATGCACTGTTTAATAGCCACTGTATAGTCCCAGAAAATATGTAAAACTGTTAAATATTTTATGGTGAAAAGCGGGATGGTTTTAGGTTAAATCAACGATTATTCATACCGTTTTGGCCCACGTCTTACATGGCATGCTTTCTGTTGCTTCAAAACTTGCCGAGATATGGAGAAAACTCCCTTATTCACAGGCACAGACTTATGATGTTCAGTTTCTACACCTACATGGCCAATTGTGCCACATGCGTTTTCCATGCGTTTGGATAAACGCATGGAAAACGCATGGTTTTTGCCTCATTATAATTAGCTAAAAACCATGCGTTTTCCATGCGTTTATCCTTCTCATGGAAAACGCACGTGGCACATTTGGCCATGTAGTGTTCTCCTGTACACTAGCTAGCCATACTTAAATATCCATACCATAGTCTGATTTTAATGACCTTATAGGTTAAAAATATTGTTAACTTCAACTACCTTATACTCTCTCGAAGTTTGGACCATACCACAGTCAGACGGTAAAGACCTTATAGGTTAAAACGTCGTTAACTCAAGTACCCTATACCCTCTCGAATTTTGGACCATACCATAGTCTGATGTTAATGACCTTACAGGTTAAATAAGTCGTTCAACTACCCTATGCCCTCTCGAAGTTAGGACAATACCACAGTCAGATGTGAAAGACCTTATAGGTTAAAACATCGTTAACTCAACTACCCTATACTCTCTCGAAGTTTGGACCATACCATAGTCTGATATTAATGACCTTATAGGTTAAAAACATCGTTAACTCAACTACCCTATGCCCTCTCAAAGTTTGGACAATACTATAGTCTGACATTAATGACCTTATAGGTTAAAAATGTCTTTTACTTCAACTACCCTATGCCCTCTCGAATTTTGGACCATACCAAAGTCAGATGTGAAAGACCTTATAGGTTAAAACATCGTAAACTTCAACTACTCTCGAAGTTTGGACCCTACCACAGTCAGACGTTAATGACCTTATAGGTTAAAAACATCGTTAACTCAACTACCCTATGCCCTCTCAAAGTTTGGACAATACTATAGTCTGACATTAATGACCTTATAGGTTAAAAATGTCTTTTACTTCAACTACCCTATGCCCTCTCGAATTTTGGACCATACCAAAGTCAGATGTTAAAGACCTTATAGGCTAAAACATCGTAAACTTCAACTACTCTCGAAGTTTGGACCCTACCACAGTCAGACGTTAATGACCTTATAGGTTAAAAACATCGTTAACTCAACTACCCTATGCCCTCTCAAAGTTTGGACAATACCATAGTCTGACATTAATGACCTTATAGGTTAAAAATGTCTTTTACTTCAACTACCTTATGCCCTCTCGAATTTTGGACCATACCAAAGTCAGATGTTAAAGACCTTATAGGTTAAAACATCGTAAACTTCAACTACTCTCGAAGTTTGGACCCTACCACAGTCAGACGTTAATGAACTTACAGGTTAAAAAAGTCGTTCAACTACCCTAATACCCTCTTGAAGTTTGGACCATACCACAGTCAGACAGTAAAGACCTTATCGGTTAAAACGGCCTTAACTCCAACTACCCTTTACCTTCTATCCTTTCCAAATTAAGCGTTTCCTTTTCGTTCTTTTTTTCTTTTCTTTTTGTTTTGTTGCTATTTCGCTCTTGTCTGCCATTTGGCTATGGCAGTGAGTGGCTTAAGACAGAGCTTAGGTAACCCCAGCTGCGTCTGTGTCAACAATGAACATCAGATTCCAGCGGGGTACCACAAGGATCCATGTCCAGCGAGACAAGTGTCGCCATCTGGTTGTCATTCTTGTGGCCGTTTCTGTTGGTTCCAGTTCTTTCTGTTGCCGAATTGGCTGGGGGACACATTGACTAAGAAGACATTGAGTGGACATTTATTGGTAGGGGGATGCAAAACAGGCAGATGGCAGCACATTTGGGCTTCTATTGACAAACTCTTATTTTGATTGTGAGCACTCTCTTGGAATGTTCATTTTGTCTGTCTGCTTAAGTGGGGGTGGCTACCAAGCTATTAACAACATCCTATACAGCATGACTCATAAAAAACGTTCAGCTAGCTGCAATAAGTCAAATGAAGCTAAATGAAGCCACATGAAGCTAAATTAAGCCAAATGGAGCTAAATGAAGCCAAATGAAGGTGAATATACTATAATTAAGAAAAACGAAATATTATAAATATTTAAAATCATCTCTTTAAAGCATCTTTTGTATTAAAAAAATAAAAATAAAAGTACCTGTTTATTTAAATTTCGAATTCTACTGTAGCCGGGGCAAGTACAACCCCCCACCCTAGGGATTAATTAATAGCACTTTGCTTAGACTATACAGTTAATATTATTCATAATTGTTGTAGCTTTACCTTACACTGGGTGTCTATGCTGTGGCAAGTAGAAGACCGACCCATGGGGTAAATGTGTACCATGTGACTCCAAGCAGCCTTATCATCTCATTATTACGTCTGCCTGCGATGGTCATATGCTTGACTGAGCGATCCCCACCCATGGAGTAAACGCAGAGCATGGTGTGGAAACCAAGCAGGCTTCTCATCTCATCTTTACTTCTGCCTCTGGCAGCTGGTCATATAAGCTGAATGAACTCCAGTAGCATTGAGGCATTGACCTTGTCATACAGTAGTCAGTGTCTATGCTGGGGCAAATTAAAGATCCCACCCTTGGGGTAAATGTGAACTGGGTGACCCCAAGCAGCCTTATCATCTCATCTTTACTTCTGCCTCTGGCAGCTGGTCATATAAGCTGACTAAGCTTCAGACCCAGTAGTATTGAAACAAAGACCTGTATACAGTAGTCAGTGCCTATGCTGGGGCAAGTTAAAGATCCCACCCATGTTCAACATGGTGAGGACTCCAAGTAGCCTTATCATCTCATCATTACGTCTGCCTGCAGCTGGTCATATAAGCTGACCTTCAGACCCAGTAGCATTGGTACATTGAAACCTTATATATTATACCAATCATCTTGGCTATAATTTAGCCAGCATCCTAGATTATAAATAGCATCCTTTGGCCAGCTTCCTGTAAGCCAGCATGATGGCATTTTCATCCAGATATTAGATCCAATTCTCCTTGTAGAAACTTGAGATGAATTCCGTTCACTGATAAAGATACTTTGAAGCTCTCATTTTGCCTGCGGGAGCGGAAAGAACAGGCAGGCAGGCAAGAATTCAAACAAAAAGAATTCAATCAAATAAGCAAATATTTCAGGTGGCTGACGCGTGGGCGGCCTTATATATCATTGGGCGGCCTTATACATCAGTGAGACTCACAGAGACACCTGTCGGTAGCTGTGAGAGTGAATTCTGAGGTAGTGAAGGCGGCTAGCTAGACTGTAGAGCTCTCTGAAATGCAAGATGTCTGAATCCGTCTCTCTTCTCTTAATGGAAATGGAGTGAAAAACGTTCACAAAGGATTGTGGGGTGCTGATCTCGTCTGCATAGGAAAAGCGGACGAGAACTTTTTTCTTTTGTTGGCAGAATGTAGGCAGAGTATCCCCCCCCCCCGCCACCTGGCGGTTTTGTTTCGTCTGCTATTTTTAGAATTATCGTCTGCTTTTTTAGTCATTCATTTTGTAATTTCTAGACTAAAGTAGGATTCCAGCTATAGATCCACCTGCTTTTCAATATTATTTTACAAATGGCGTTTGGAGGCAAACTTCAACTTTCTAGCGATAAAAATATTTCTCTGGTAAATTTGCATTTCTGCTGTTTCTGTGGCTGTGATAACGGTAACTCATTGGAAAGATAGGAAACTTGATGTTAATTTGAACATATAGCAGTTTTCATGGGTTATAAAATTCGGGTAGACTTATTAATTTATTTTATATAAAATATGACCCAAAAAACGATGATATCGTGGTTCCTAGCATCAGGTTCTCACGCACAATACGCCAGGTGGCAGTGTTGATGGGTCGTGACGTCATTAAGTGGTGATTTCCGGAGCGTTGCGTCTTGGACGTCAATGACGGAAGACGTAACATCAGGACGGCCGTGGCGACGCAATATCCGCCGTCGGACGCTGCGTGAGTTAGGAGAAGGACGTTATTTTGGCATCTTAAGGCTGCTTTATTCATTTCCCTCAATCAACTTGAATGGTCCGGCCATTTTTTTTTCCTTTCTTCTTTTTTCTTCTTTTTCGACCAATTTGGCCAAAGACTAAGAAACTCGGTCAGTAATTTGTCATTTTAAGGTCGTATAAACACAAAAGGCCAACTTTGATGTAAAGTGAATGATCATAAATATATTTTAAGCAATAAGAAAACAACTAAAATCAATTCATTTTGACATAGTCTTACGTAATATATGTATTAAATAATCAAACTATCCAAAAACTGCCTGAATTTCAGAATTAAATAAAATTGATGCAGGCTGACCCCAATTGGGATTATGTGCCTTTACCAACAAATTATACATAAAATTGTAAAGGAACTTTTTGTTGATGCTACTGAAAATATAACCAGGCCAATGTAATGATAAGATGATAAGGCTGCTTGGATTTCACACCATGTTACACATTTACCCCATGGGTGGGGTCTTTTACTTGCTGCATAGGTACCGAATACAAGTAGGTAGTCTATAATACAAGTAGGTATAATACAAGTATGTAAGTTACAAGCAGGTATAATACAAGTAGGTATGATACTAGTAGATATAATACTAGTAGGTGGTATAATACAAGTTTGTATAATACAAGTATGCATAGTAATACAAGTAGGTATAAGAATACAAGTAAGTATAATAACACAAGTAGGTATTATAACACAAGTAGGTATAATAACACAAGTAGGTATAATACACGTAGGTACAATGCAAGTAGATGGTATAATACTAGTAGCTATATAATGCAAGTATGTATAATGCAAGTAGGTTTAATACAAGTAGGTATGATACAAGTAGGTATAATACAAGTAGGTATAACAAGTATATATATGAAGATATAATACAAGCAGATATTTATAATACCAGTAGGTATGATACAAGTATGTACAATACAAGTATGTATAAAACAAGTAGATATAATACAAGTAGGTATAATTTAAGTATGTTTAATACAAATAGGTGGTATAATACAAGTAGGTGGTATAATACAAGTAGGTGGTATAATACAAGTAGGTGGTATAATACAAGTAGGTATAACACAAATAGGTTCAAAGTATAATACAAGTATGTATAATAATACAAGTAGGTATAATAATACAAGTAGGTATAATAATACAAGTAGGTATAATACAAGTAGGTATAACACAAATAGGTTCAAAGTATAATACAAGTATGTATAATAATACAAGTAGGTATAATAATACAAGTAGGTATAATAATACAAGTAGGTATAATAATACAAGTAGGTATAATACAAGTAGGTATAATACAAGTAGATATAATACAAGTAGATATAATACAAGTAGATGGTATAAAACAAGTAGGTCTCAAGCCAGCACTTTTCATAACACTGTAGTTTGAATAATGGATTCTTCTTGGAGCTGAGTTGAAGTGTATTTATTCCTGCTCTGTAGAGTTTTTTGTACTTTGTTGACAAATGGTTTTTCACTGCCCCTGGGTGGAAGTGTTTTGCCTCCAGTTCACTTTTGAAAAGGCAATTTCCGCTTGCTGTTCCGTGAAATTACTGCCGGGTGGGTAGACTTCAATTTTAGGTCGATTTCTTCAGAGTTGCACACCCAACCCTCCGCCCCATTCTTACAAAATAAAAACTAAAATGCAAAAACGCCACAAAAACAATCTTAAAGAGCTGTGTTCACTGGCAAAATAGTCTGCGAGTTGAAATTACTCTTGTCATACGACTTTCTGTGCTTCCAAGCCTTCTTCGTATGCTGAGAATAGTGGATTTTCACTCAAGGTTCTCTATATTTCCACCAGGTGGCTATGACAGAATACTGCAATTCTATTGGCTGAAAAAGTTCCCGCCCTTGGCTGTGATTGGCTGAAGCAAAGTGCATCCTAGCAGCAGTATTTTAAGTGCATTTTAATGTACATTTGACACAAATCATTCAGTTGATTTTTGTATTTTTCTAAAAAAAGTTATATTCATTGAATAAGTCAGTGATTATCTTTTATGTCTGAAAAGCAAAATGAGTAATAAGAGGAGACAAAGGACTTATGTCTTGCTGAACTCAGGGCTGCTCAGTGAAATGACTCTATATATACCTAACACAATGACAGACTACTAAAGCTTCTGTCTGTCATAGCTGCTTATCAAGTGTCGCCATATTGGGAAAATGGCATTTTCCTCGTGTTTCTGGTTACATATTTCTCTCTACATATTTATATCTACATATTTTTGTCGACATATAGATCTTAGAATGGCAACGACTGTCTTAGTACAGATGCTTTTCTATTTTATTAAACAGATGGATTGTTGATAAAGTCCAAGTTCTGAAATTCTGATGTGTTCACCACCTATTTAATATAGAGATAGATAAATAGATAGATAAATAGATAAATAGATAGATAGATAGAGATAGATAGATAGATAGATAGATAGATAGGTAGGTAGATAGATAGATAGATAGATAAATAGATAGATAGATATGGAAAGTGCAGCCCTCTAAGGCAAGTTCTAGATAGATAAATAGATAGATAGATAAATGGATAGGCAGATAGATAGATATATAGGTAGATAGATAGATAGGTAGATAGATAGATAAATAGATAGGTAGATAGATAGATAAATAGATAGATAGATAGATATATAGATATATACATAGATAGGTAGGTAGATAGATAGATACATAGATAGGTAGGTAGATAGATAGATAAATATATCGATAGATAGATAGATCAATAGACAGATAGATAAATAGATAGATAGATAGGTAGGTAGATGGATAGATAGAACGTTAGATAGATAGATACATAGATTAGACAGATTAGATAGATATATATATAGATAGATAATTTGATAAGTTGATTGATTAGTTACTTGATTGATTGATTGATTGAATGTCTGACTATTCAATTGATTTTTCTAGTCTAGACCATCCTAGATTTAAACCAAAGTACTGAATTTATAGCTGATTCTGATAATACAAATATTCATAATTGCAAATTGTATAGAATGAGCAAAACATCTCCATATGTCCAAAACCAGAGAATAAATAAAATCCTCCAAGATGATTTAAATGATCAGCATTTATCACTTATGATTCATCATATTCTGCCCTACCTCTATCAATTTAGATATGTTGGTGGATAATTGGTCTCTGGGGGGTTTATTATGTACCCCCCCTGTGACCTTCAATGAGCCCCTCTGGTCACTCCTGGTCAGCTATGGTCATCTTGTGGATGTCTTAGCTTGACCACTGGCCCTTAGAGTGTGTGTTATGTCAGCAATTGAACTCTAAGGTACCTTATTGTCTCAGGCAAAAATGATGGATGTTGTTATTTATGCAACTAAAGGGTTGATGTATTTTCCCTGATTTTTCAAACAACTTGAGGTGGCAGACTGTACACTCCTCTGACATATAATATCTCCAGGGTTCATTTGCCGGGGCGGGGGCCTAGCTCAGAGGTAGCGCTCTGGGCTTCCAACCGCTGGCTCCCGGGTTCGATTCCCGGTCGAGCCTAAGTTGGATGGCTGTTTCATTGTTCGTCTCATTGCCATGGTCTCTGCCTGTCCTAATTAGCCCAACTGGTGCAGAAATACAGGACGTAAAGCCCTAATCCACCCACCAACCCTCATTGCCATGGTCTCTGCCTGTCCTTATTAGCCCAACTGGTGCAGAAATACAGGACGTAAACCTATAATCACACACACAGGGTTCATTTGCCAATCTGTTGAGCCAATGCACATTGAATAGCAGGATATATGCCGAAGGTCCCGGGTTTCGATCCTCGACTCCAGCACTCTTCGTGAGCTACATCCCAGCAGCTGGATGTCGTTCGGATGAGACGTTAAATTGTAAACGTTAAATTGTACTTTGCTTCTACACTGAGGCAAGTTAAATACTCCACCCATGGGGTAAATGTGTCATGGGTAGAATTCCCCTCTCTCACCTCGTCAATCAATCATCGAAAACAGTAAGAACTTGTCTTAGAGGGCTGCACTTTCCATATCTATCTAGGGTGGGGGCCTAGCTCAGAGGTAGCGCTCTGGGCTTCCAACCGCTGGTTCCCGGGTTCGATTCCCGGTCGAGCCTATGTTGGATGGCTGTTTCATCCTTCGTCTCATTGTCATGGTCTCTGCCCTAATCACACACACAATCTAATCTATCTATACATCTACACATCTATCCATCTATCCATCTATCCATCTATCTATCTATCTATCTATCTATCTATCTATCTATCTATCTATCTGCCAGCTGTAGAACTTAGATTAGTCAGTAGATTGTATTGTTTCGTGACGGATAGCAGAGTGTTCAAATAGAATTCCAGCTCAGACTAGCTCAGTGTAGCTCAGAGTACATGGCCAAGTGTGCCATGTGCTTTTTCCATGAGAAGGATAAATGCATGGAAAACGCATGGTTTTTGCCTAATTATGATGAGGTGAAAATCATGCATTTTATCCAAACGCATGGAAAACGTACGTAGCACATTTGGCCATGTAGCGCTTGGTAAAGACTGATCACATAGGTTTTATGGTTTAAATAATGGTTCGAAATATGCTCTTTGCAATATTGGACTCTTGTCATCCATTATTCATAAACTGCTCATCTTTGAAAGTAGATGGAGATTTCTGATGCGCTCTGTCCAAATTTAGAATGGATCTAATATATCATATGTCCAAGTTCCGATTGCGGAAGCATCCCTTCCCCGCTGTTTATGTTGCCATATTCTGTCGTACAGTTAGTTTCATAAAATATGGTCGACTCTAGACAGCTGTTGAAACCTATTCCTGGCTGTAGCTATAACTGGCTAAAGCACGCCGCTTCTGTCTACTCCTAGCTTATAGTCGGCTTACATCTTCCAACATAAAAAAATTTACACTTTCGTCATAAGAAATGACAAATGTGCGTAACTCTTAACCAAATGGTGCTACATATACTTTTAGATCCAGCATTGAGTAGCCAGCTATAGCCAGACAGTTCTGTTTAGTGGCAGGTAGCATCGTATGGTAGATGTTGTCTAGATTTGTCGAGGTTTAATTTTGAAAGGCCTTTTTTTTACATGAAACTAACTGGGGGCGGGGGCCTAGCTCAGAGGTAGTGCTCTGGGCTTCCAACCGCTGGGTCCCGGGTTCAATTCCCGGTGGAGCCTAAGTTGGATGGCTGTTTCATCCTTCGTCTCATTGCCATGGTCTCTGCCTGTCCTAATTAGCCCAACTGGTGCAGAAATACAGGACGTAAAGCCCTAATCACCCACCCACCCACCATGAAACTAACTGTATATTTGTACTGGAGTATCTTTTTACATGGTGGTCAGAGTTCTCTTTTACATAAAGTGTAAATAATAATTCTTAAAAACAAGTGTTATTTTAATACTTTTGCATAATAACTAAATGAGTTATGTTATGTGAAGTTATGCTATGTTATGTCATGCTATCTTGTCTTGTCTTGTCTTGGAGAATCTTTTCTTATCTTATTATCCTATTTTATATTATATTATATTATCTTATCTTATCTTATCTTATCTTATCTTATCTTATCTTATCTTATCTTATCTTATCTTATCTTAAAAGCATTCAAAACTTCCTTTTTAGTCATCAAGCCACCTGGCGGTAGATAGTGGTGTTACCTGTCTCGTAGGGCTGCTAGGTGGGCTCATAACCGTAATATGGCGGGCGTGACATTTTTGACTTGTATTTTATGCCACAATGAATACATACGTCACAAAAAGAACCCCGATAATTAATGGAGGACTTTATCGGGCCAGATTCTGTTCTTCGAAGGTTTCCATGGCAACATGGGTCACGTGATATCGATCAGCTGTCTTTGTTCTATTTATAGAAACGTGTGATTAACAGGAAGCTGAAATATTCATGGGGCGGGGACACTGCGAACAAAGGACAAGAAAGCGCTGTCTTTTCACGTCAAGAGGTCCTGGTCAAATAATACTTTTCTCCTTATTCTGTTTCTCTATCCTGGATGTCCTACTGTCTTTCCTTTTGTCTTTGTGTCTGGGTATCTGTCTGTCTAGCTGTCTGTGTAGCCGTATTGGCTGTCTGTCTAGCTTTGTGTCTGTGTATCTGTCTGTCTAACTCTGGTTAGCTGTCTAGCTGTCTAGCTGTCTGTCTAGCTTTGTGTCTGTGTATCTGTCTGTCTAACTCTGGTTAGCTGTCTAGCTGTCTGTCTGTCTGTCTAGCTTTGTGTCTGTGTGTCTGTCTGTCTAACTCTGGCTGTCTGTCTAGCTGTCTGGCTGTCTACTGTCTGTCTAACTGTCTGGCTGTCTAGTTGTCTGGCTGTCTAGCTGTCTGTCTCGGTCTGTCTCTGTCTGTCTCGGTCTGTCTCTGTCTGTCTGGCATTCTGGCTGTCTGGCTGTGTCTAGTTGTCTAGCTGTCTGTCTGGCTGTCTGTCTGTTATTTTACTGAATCTGACTGCTGAGGTCTGTCTGTCATAGTTATATCTGTTTATCATTTGTTAGAAAAAAAAATATATATATAAATTTGAAATGAAAAATATATCTTTTTTTAAAACCTACATTATTTTCAGTTATACTCGATAAATTCTCTTTCTGCTTCTTATTTGCACAAAATAAATAAATAAATTGATTAAAATAGGAAAAAGAAAATATCTCTATTTTTGTATTGTAAATATTATTCACTCATCCTTGATAAAATGTCTGACAGTAAAGTGGCAAAATTATGTTAGCTTCATTAAGGCATATAAATAGATAACTGCAACATTTTTGGTCAATAACTGAATAATTGCATGTAATTTTCAGTAATTATATTGTAATTAGCAGGTAATCCAAGATAATTTTTAATTTCTTGGTAGAACAATAAGTTTAAACATTGTTTTAGGAAATTATTTACCAGTAATCTATTTTCTGTCTATCTCTGCATCTTTCTGCACGTCTGCGAGTCTGTCCTGTCCTGGAATTCCCTTAATAGGCAAAGGAGACCCAATTGTTGTCCCTGTCTCATTTGTGTCTCATTCCGCGTCTCATCTATGTCTCATTTGTAGATCGGAAGGCCCGCTGGCTCATTTTGGGCCACATTCCCCTGATCCGTCTTGACCTAATGCCCGCTTGGACCCAACCCTTCAGTCACAATGAGGGGTCCTATTATTCAAGTGGCTATTGTAGTACTTCACTGCGCGTGCGCTGGTGTTTGACATTGAAAATGGCCTCCCAAGGTCATTCGATAACCCATCAAAAAAGCCTGGCATCAGCTGGTTGATTTTAATCAGCTTCCTGCGAATGGAAAAATGGCATAATTCCTGTTGCTTTGATACATTTTTTAAAATATTCACTAAATCCAACTTTTGCTTAAAGCTGTCAAATTTGCGATTTTTTAAGACTCAATCAAACAGTTCATGAAAAACCTTTATTAATCAAGGCAAATTTGTGTGATCTAATGATTTTATCAGACATTAATTACTAAAAAAATTAATCATACGTTGAGAGAAAATCCAGACCAAAACATTGGAAACGCAATGGAAATGACATCATCACCATTGTTCAGTTTTGTGATGTCATCACTGGGTTTGTTTACATATTGAGTTTTTGATGGCATGAAAAACTAATATTATATTATTTATTGTAAATTAAAACTAAATTGTTGACCAAAAATGGGCATGTAATGGTAAAATATATCATGAAACAAGAAGGCAGTATTGATTTATATAATTATTTTATAAGCAAATTCGTCAGACAGTGCACCTTTAATATGATATGATTGGATAATGTAACATAACAGTCCCCCCCCCCCTCTCAGTTATTAATAAGGACCTTTCAAAAATGCATCAATTTTAATGGGCGGTTTTTACCAAGGTACCTTTTAAATGGGCCTTTTAAAATTGTACCAATTTTGATGGGTAGTTTGTAGCAAGCATTTGTGCAGCTTTTTGCCAATTTACTCGGAGGGGGTTTTTCAGCCATTTAGGGGGAGAAACACGATGCTTTTATTGAGCTTAATGTCTGCTGATGAGCCCAGTTCGTGACGCCATGTTTTCTGGCAGTATCTCCTGACTTATTTTGTCTGTGAGGCCCAAAATGAAAATATGGCTGCCACCTCACAATCATGCCTTGCCTCAGCATTCTGCTCTTCTTACCCAATTACATAGACAAAGCCAAACAGAGGGGGGCTACACTGGCTTTGTTCTTGCAGGCGGAAGTAGTGTTGTACTTCCGGTGTACCTAGGGGGCGCCTCGATCGATATGCATTGCCTACGCACTGAGAGATCTTACAGTTTGCAGAGACATGGGATGACAGATGCTGCTGTATGAGGTCAAAACTAGGCCACAGAAGCTGTGTAACCAAGATTAAAAGGACTACTTTTTTGTCCTTTATGCTCGTATGAATAACGCAAGCTCAGATGAGCTATTTATAGAACTGTGGTGTCATTGTTTATCTCTCAAGACGCGGAGGTACCAAGCTTTGATCTGAGAATGAAATTCAAACCTTAATAATTAAACGTAAGAATGAATACAAGATAGAACATCAACTCCACACAAAGGAAGTCAGCAGTTTCCTGTAAATATCATTTTCACCTGTCGTTTGGACAATAAGAAAGCCACAGGTGATATTTGAGCCCGATTACCTGATATTTGAATTGGACTCCAATTTACAATTCTCAAACCTTTGAAAATGGCAGCGTTCGAGTGCTAAACATTCTGGCTCATTGACATTTTGTGAGGCGAATTTGATCGAATGACCCGTTTATTCAATGTGACAGTTCATTTGAATGTTATTTCTAGTGCAAAGTTTATTCTCGAAGTGCATGCATTGTCCAATTTACAAGCAAATGTCACGAATACTTAGATGAATGTTTCATTGTAGCAAAGCAGGGCTATAGTTGTCTATGCTGAGGCAAGTAAAAGATCCCACCCATGGGGTAAATGTGTAACATGGGTGGACTCCTCCTCTCTCTCACCTTGTCAATCAACCCTCGATAGTGGCAAGAACTTGCCTTAGAGGGCTGCACTTTCAATATCTGTCTATCTATCTACCTATCTATCTATCTATTTATCTATCTTTCAATCTGTCTATCTATCTATCTATCTATCTATCTATCTATCTATCTATCCTGTCTATCCTATCTATCCTATCTTATCCTATCCTATCCTATCCATCTATCTATCTATCTATCTATCTATCTATCTATCTATCTATCTATCTATCTATCTATCTATCTATCTATCTATCTACCTATCTATGTAGCAAATTTTACTGCATAATACCATAGAGCTGTAGCCAATTGTAGATAGCCTATTGTAAGGAAGAAAATCAGAATATCATTTAAATATTTTATACATTTTCGTTGTTGGAATACTTTGTTAAACCAGATTTTAAATATATAATGATAATTATTGGTAGCATAAATATACTGATTACTTTGTAAAGTCAAATGCAAAATTAATATATGTTCAAATGTTTCTTTCCGCATCTATGGGCCTATAGAATTGTATTTGCCTAGGTGCAAATGTTCTCTACCTTAATGAATTCAATTAAGCCTCTCTTGTCGTGAACTAGGTCATGTGACTCGGTCATTCAAGGTCAATTTGACCCCCCCCCCCCCTAGTGGCCCTGACAACAACTAATGACCTAGTTTGTTTCTCAATTATTGGCCTTTCGTGACGAAAATCCATTGTGGCCTAAACAATGCTGCTACATGATGCTGACTCCGGCCTAATGGCGTCATGATTGTGACGTCATGAATGGAACGTGTCCTAACAATTAGGACAGGTTGTCATGGCAACGAAAGGTGACTCCAGAAAACAAGTCAATTATCTTTGACGCGCTATGGTTTATAATTATTTTCAATGCAGTGTTCCAAGAAAGAGTTATTCAGTGAGTGAGGTTTGGCCATTTCCGATAAGTTTACATTAAAATGTTAAAGATTTATTATGGTGCACTGTCTGTCGAATTTGCACATTAAAATAATGATATAAATCAATACTGCCTTCTTGTCTCATGATATTTTTCACCATTACGTACCCACTTTAGCACAACAATTTAGTTTTAATTTACAATAAATTATATAAATATTAGTTTTTCATGCCATCAGAAACTAAATATGTAAACAAACCCAGTGATGACGTCACAATACTGAACAATGGTGATGATGTCATTTCCATTGCGTTTCCAATGTTTTGATCTGGATTTCTCTCAATGTATAATTCATTTTTAAGTAATTAATGTCTTATGAAATCATTAATTCACACAAATTAAGTGTGCCTAGATTAATAAAGGTAATTTTCAACTGTTTGATAGCGTCTTAGAAAATTGCAAATTTGACAGACAGTGCAACTTTAAACTTGTGAGATAAATTAAAATATGAAGAAAATACTCACGTCTGAAGGAGTGAGACAGCAACCAAATGAGTGAGACTGCAACCAAATGAGTGAGACAGTGAGTGAGACAGCAACCAAATGAGTGAGACAACAAGAGCAGTGTTATTTGCAAAGTGTGCATTGACCTTAAAAAGTGCACTGGTGAAATACTCCATACATAGGTTGACAAGACCTTAAATTATAAAGTTATTTTTCACCACTACTGTAAATCATAATTTATTTGCTGTAATACAATCTATGGAAACAAAAAATGCATTGAGACACTGTACTAGAGCTTATCTTCTGTTAACAGCCTTCCTTAATTGCTTTTAGCCAGAGGGGTGTGTTGCGCATGCGCACTTAAAGAGAGTACACCGGATGTAGCTGGAGGCACCTAGCGGACCAGTGGCGAATGAGCAGATCAAAGGGGTAATTAAGAGAGCTGTTGAGTAGTAAACAAAGGGGGCCCTTTGGCTACCCTCCCCCCCCCGGGGGGGGGGGTCCTCCCCCCCCCCCCCTTTTCACTTGATCTTGTTTAATCCTACAATATCTACTGGCAATGCCCAGAGGTATGTTGTCCATTTAACTCTTGTGCCTGCCCACTTGATCTCAGCTTAATTGCTGTTTTGTCTTACATACACAATACAGATCTATATAGCTTGTGAGTAAGTAAGTAAGTAAGTAAGTAAGTAAGTAAGTAAGTAGGTAAGTAAGTAGGTAAGTAGGTAAGTTAGTAAGTAAGTGAGTAAGCAAGTAAATTAGTAAGTTAGAAAGTTAGTAAGTTAGTAAGCCAGTAAGCAAGTAAGTAAATAAGTTAGTAAGTAAGTGAGTAAGTAAGTTAATAAGTTAGTAAGTAAGTAAGTAAGTGACTAAGTAAGTAAGTAAGTAAGCAAGTATGAAAGTGAGCAAATTTTATTCTATTCTGGCTATATTGAAGCAAGTAAAAGACCCCACCCATGGGGTAATTGTGAAATATGGTGTGGACTCCAAACAGCCTTATCATCTCATCATTATGTCAGCCTGCAGCTGGTCATATAAGCTGACTAGGATTCAGACCCAGTGGCATTGAGTAATTTGACATTCTATTCTATTCTACTATTTTCTGTTCTGCTAGTAATGTAATGTAATGTAATTGGTTCTTAGTGTCTGCTATTCCCAAAGAACTCAGCTGACATTACAATTTACACCCTTGGAAGGCCTGCTCTAGCCTGAGCCTTTCTCAACTCCCTGGGGAGCACCTGATGTTGATAATCAAAGTTCTCTGCCTCCTCTCAAATATTTGAGATTCTTTCGTATTATATTAAATTCTATTTTATTATATTGTATTCTATTCTATCCTACTCGGTTCTATTCTTAGTGATAATCCAGCCTCGCTTGCTATCTGATTTTGTTAATCAAATCAGCCTCATCTCAAATATTTGAGATTGCAATATCTCTGCAGATAATGTAGGCAAACGGACTGCCAGAGTTAATGTACTCGTGCCTAGAGTCTTCAAGCAAAATTGGATTCACAGTTCAAACAAGACATCACAAGAGCTGGAGTGCAATAATAATTACAGGCCTTTTTTTTTGTCATGGTTTCTCAAGTAAGATAGTAAATTGATTCATGTCTACTCAAGTGCCATTATCCAGTCAGTCAGTCAGTCACCATAGATTCTGCCTCCTTAGATTCTGCCTTGAGAATGAATGAATTGGCCTTGAAACACAGACATTTTATTGTTTCATTCATTGTGTTAAACTTGGTTATATGAGAAGTAGAAAGAAATATACTAGAATTTTTATGAGATAGGTTCGGAATATGCTGTATGAAATATAAATATCTTACAGCAGGTTAGATGAGACGAGATGAGATTGAATGAGATGAGATGAGACAAGTTATGACGAGATGAGATAAATCCATATGAGATGAGATGGGATGAGATAAAGAGAGACAATATGAGATGAGTTGAGACAAGATGAGATGAGACATGATGTGATGAGATGAAATGAGGTAAGATAGGATCATGTGAGATGAGACAAGATGTGATAAGATGAGAGGAGAGGATATGAGACCATATGAGATGAGATTGGATGAGATAAGGAGAGACAATATGAGATGAGTTGAGACAAGATGAGACATGATGAGATGAGGTAAGATAGGACCATACGAGATGAGACAAGATGAGATGGGATGAAGTTAGATGAGATGAGATGAATGGAGAAGATGAGATGGGAGTACATGAGATGATATGAGATGATATAAGACAAGATGAGATGATATAAGACGAAATGAAATCAGATAGACAAGATGAGATGAGATGATATGAGACATGATGAGGTGATATGAGATGGAATAAAACAAGATGAGATAAGATGGAATGATATGAGACAATTCCAGACAAGATGAGATGTGGTGATGTGAGATTAGATGAGATGCAATGAGATAGGGAGAGACAAGATAAGAAGGGATGAGACAAGGTGAGATGAGACAAGATTCGACGAATTGATATGAGATGCAAAGAGATGAGATCAGATCAGACGAGGCAATGGTGAAAATAGAACAAGATAAAAGGGGTGGAGTAATTAACTTAAATCAATAATGGTGGTTGACATGCAATAACCAAAGTATTGGAAAATTTGCCAATTTGACATAATATCACTGTCATGTGTTCTACTCCAAGTGAGATTTAGTTGAATCCTTAATTTTGATGGTAGATAATTCTAACCCCTAGCACTAAGCCCTCCATTGATGGAGGTAGGGTAACAACAGCAGACTGGCCCTAAAATGTGCCCCACTCACGCGATTACCCCATTGGCTAGTGGCCCACGACTGCTTTTATGCCATTGGGTAAAGATGGGCAGATACCACGTGCCCACTGCAGCCATAAGATCCAGTTTTAGAGAAACATTTTATGTTGTGCATTTCAAGGTGGAAGGAATAATTATTTCAGAGATTCTTGAAGCTGCGTGTATCTAATTTCGCCTTCTGAATAGAAATAATTAACTTTCAGACACAGCAGCCCTGGGTAGGGTCTTAGGCAGTCCTTGAGAGGGCGCTGCATGTTTCCGGTAGCGGCCCTCTGGTGGCAGGAGGACGAATTATGTCTAGAGGTCAGGGAAGGGCGAGGTGATAATTCTGAGGGGGAGAGAGAGGGCGAATATAGTGGGAGGAGGGGGACTTTAGTGTCTGCTCCGCATGACAAGTGGCTGAGACGTTCTTCTCATGAAAAGAAACCGTCGTTCATGACGCTCAACACGCCAAGTCTCGCTTCTGACGGGAATTAGCGGGACGCCAAAGCAAGATGGCTGCCATGAGTAGTTTTATGGCAATGTAGAACTTCTCAGAATTGTAAAATTATACCATATATATTGCTTTAGCAACTGCCAATTCTCTTTAAAGGGATAACTGACTTACAGACTTGTTGCCCTTAAGTGGGTAGCTACTGCCCTCGTTGCTAAGCGACATTTAGATAGCTCTGCTCTTTAAATAGTAAACACTGGCTGGGCTGATAAGAGAGCCTAGTCTGATAGCCGGATCAATCGCACCTGCATTCAATATGGCCACCAAAAATCCTCTGTTTTAACCTTATTTTTCATGCAATACATCTATCAGCCTTTCGTCAACTCACGATAACATCTTTTGTTATCAGACATTTCACAAATCTTCACAAATCTCAGTCGACAGGTAGTTTTTGTTTACAATGTTGTTCCAAAGTGCTCCGAGCCTCAGGGGAACTGGAATGTCACTTTTCCATAAAGATTAGTCTCCCCCTCGACTTGGCACAATTGTAAGCTTCTTTAATGGTATGCCAGATTGGTTTTAAGTACAAGGCGATTATTTAAAGCAATTAAGCACTTTTTAAATGGCGATTCAAGTTCAGTCAGTGCTGTGATCCATCCAGACGTGTTCATGCGGATTAGCTTCAGGGATGCGAACCTCTGTCTTTCCAGAAATCAGTTTGTTTACATTGATAGCTACATGGCTCAAATGGTACCACAATCATATCATGGCTGTTTATCACACTGTAAGATAAATAAACAACCAACAACATACACAGTAATTCTTTTTGCCAGAAATTTTTATTATTTTTTTAAAGATCAAGTACCTACTTTGGATGACAAAAATTATAAAATGTTCAATTTGTCTCCACTCATGTACTGATTCTTTTTGACAGAAATCACTGTCATTATTATTTTTTTAAATCTATAATATATATCAATTCTTTTTATATGTTAAGCTGTTGTATATATAATATATTGCCTTTTTTTAAAATAGCTCCATCTTATATTTGAGAAGGCTAATCTGTATTTTTAGCTGTCAATATTTCGTTTAAAAACATGCAGTATTTTATATATTATTATTACTGTAAATCATGCATATAATTTAATTATTTTCATGGCTTAAAGGTATATAAAAACACCTCGATTTGTCAATATAATGATATATTTTTTCCTTGACCAGTCAAGATGATTATTAATTAATTCGCCATTTTGTCTTTTTCTCTAACATATGTTATTGACAGCTAATTACCAAAGTGTAATATGCTGAGAAAGATATAAGTGTCTAAGAACATTACTGCAGTTCATATGGTTATGTCAGGAGATGGTCAGTGTGTGTTGTTAGCCTATGGTCATTATGTTGCTGCCTTGACCACTGGTCAGTCTACTTTTCCTTTGCTCAATACATCTGAGCTGCCCCAAACGTGGCTAGAATAACTGCATCTAATTTCCAAACACATCTTTTTCCCCCCCCCTTTTGTTGTTGTTTTTTATCTTGTACGTTTGTGTTCAGGCATTATTCAAGGTGGTGTCCCGGGCCCTCTACTTTTAACCACCCGAGACCTGAATGCTAATGGATATGTCTCCGTCTTTGGCCAACGGTTTTTTCTGTTTGTTTTTCTCTCCCCACTGGTGTAATCGTGAGTTTATCACATACAGTTGAAGAAAAAACAAAACAAGGCTGCTATATATATATTTTACAACCCTGATATATTTTAGCAGTAAATATTCAAAGTTGTTAAGTAACAAAGGTATTGTAATGAATTGATAGCCATTAAAGGATAGAAACTATTTGCAATAAGGAAACTGAAATGTTGGTTTTTACAGCACAGTTGTAAAGTATCTATTCAGACAAAAAGAAAGAAAGAATTTATTGTATTGTATTGTATTGTGTTGTATAAATGCTGCTGGGTCTGAAGCTTAGTCAGTTCATATGACCAGCTACCAGAAGCAGACGTAATGATGAGACGATAAGGCTGCTTGGGGTCAACACCATGTTATAAATTTACCCCATGGGTGGTGTCATTTACCTGTCTCAGCATAGACACTGAGTACAAGGCACCTCCAACTTAACGTCTCATGCACATTTTTAGACATCCAGCTGAGATGTAGCAGTGCCCTGGCCAGGATTCTGTGTCAGTTTATTTATAATGTTCAATGAAATGATTTAAAGAAATTATATTAGCTCAGTGGAGAGGAGGGCGGGGGCCTAGCTCAGATGTAGCGCTCTGGGATTCCAACCGCTGGGTCCCGGGTTCGATTCCTGGTCGAGCCTAAGTTGGTCTCTGCCTGTCCTAATTAGCCCAACTGGTGCAGAAATACAGGACATAAAGCCCTAATCACACACACACACACACCCCATAGGTGGGAACTTTTACCTGCCTCAGCATAGACACTGAGTACAAGGCACCTCCAACTTAACGTCTCATGCAAATTATTAGACATCCAGCAGCTGAAATGTAGCTCATGCAGAGTGCCCTGGCCAGGATTCTGTGTCAGGTTATTTATAATGTTGAATGAATTGATTTAAAGAAATTATTTTAGCTCAGTGGAGAGGCAGCATTATTATTGGGTAACCAATGGTGGTACTGTTGTGAAAGGCCTCTTGCAGAATACCACCGAAGTGGTCTAGATAAGCGAATGAGGGCAATAAAATGATTGCCCTATATTCAGAGCAACGATGGTCTAGCAGAGCGAATTCTATTATGGCCTGGGTCCCACTGGGTCCTGCATGGTTCTACTTGGTACCCATGAAAGGCCACAACAACCCAGTGTACTGGTTCAAGTACAAGAGCTCTGCCATTGAGGCACACAATAGATGGGACCTGCTCGCTCTAGATCTGTCAATGTCTGTCAATTTGTGACAGTTGGCCGTGCTCTGCACATCAGTGGTACCAGCAGCAGCAGCAGCAGCCAGCAGCAGCAGCAGGGCCAGATAGATGCTCTACAGATTGATGTAGCGGGATTGTTTTGGAACAGCAGCTAACCCATGTCCACTCACTCATGACGTCTAATTTGCAATCCCCTTTTTATTTATCACCACCAACAACAGCAGCAGTGTGGCTATTTATAGCAGGCGTGACGTCATTAATGGGAATTCCGTTTTTGATTATTTTATCGCGTTTCCCACACCGGAGAGTTGAGTGTGATCTAAGAATAGATTGTCAGACATGAAAAGTCTGCTTCGGTGAAGACATGTTGACAGTATTCCCTGCAGAAAGAGACTGCGCTCGAAGTGACCAGTGGTCAAGTCAGAGCGGTCAAGGCACTGTCCTCCTGGACAGCAATAGGCAATTTGTTTCATCGATCTTTTTCCCTTTTTCTTTTGTCGGCGACTGTGGTTGCCATGGTTATTGGAACCTGATGCTATAAATAGAGTGATTTTCCCCTCTCATTTGTACCTGGGCCGTGGGCAAAAACTGGTTCACCTTAAGACCTCACATTAAGAACTAAGACCTAGCCCTCGAGCTTCTAATTTAAAAGTCCTTTAACTAGATGCTGGGAAGTTTGGCTGTCCAGTAAAACATTAATTGTTATTTACCAAATAATTTGGTATAGATCTTTTAGTTGATAAATGGTAACAATTATATATTACTAGTAATTTAAAACAGAAGCCCTAAAAGTGTGTTAAAACTGATTTTTTTGGTCAGTATACTTTTATTTGCAGCATTTTGAGGCAGACTTTTTTTGTAGCGGTAAAACTCTTTATGGGAGAGCATTTAAGTGAGAGCTGCTCTTAAGAGAGAGCTTTTATTGGAGGGCAATATAATGCAGTCAGTTAATAATAAATTACTGTAGTCAATTTGTGTTTGTATTTCTGGAATATTCAGGGGCGGATCCAGAACATTTTTCCCCAGGGGGGGGGGGGGGGGGTTGACAAATTAAATGTATTGAGAGAAACGCTAATTTTTTTATTTTTTTAAAAATCAAAATTTACTAGACCGAAGGGGAGGGGAGGTTTAACCCCCTCCTAAATCCGCTACTGATATTCTACCATTTTCTTCAATGTTCAATTTTCTCAATGTCATGATGAGATGATAAGGCTGCTTGGAGGCACACAGTACATTTACCCCATAGGTGGGGTCTTTTACTTACTGCAGCAGATATTAATACTGGCAGTAATAATGATGAACTGCCACGTGTAACGATAATAATATAATTTGTCTTGCTCATTTTGACTCAGAATCTTTTTTTTTTTGTTCTTTCAGTTTACGTCATCACATCAAGGTCACGTGACCAGCCCATTCATCACGCATGGTGACGTCATCACGCTTCCGGTTTTCCATCTTAGGGGACGAGAAAAGAATCGGGATTAAAGATTAAAGTCTGGTCTGCAGGTAAATAATTTCTTCCATTTTTTCCTTGATTAAAGAAGACAAATATAGAACTGCCATATTGTGAAGTAAATAATATATATATATATATATATATATATATATATATAGCACTTTATAATTGTATATATATTAGATTGAAGCTAGACTACAGCTGGGAAATGAATTGTCAAATTAGGCCATTATTGGTGGTTTCAGATTTGAAACAAATAGCTTAAAAAATATATATTATATTATTCATGTTTACTTGCACAAAGTAATTAGCACTGTCATTTAGTTATATTATACAACATATATTGCTAGATATTTCACTTGCTGTTGATGCTAATGCTAGATTAGACAGGTTGGTACTACTACTACTACTACTACTACTACCACTACTAGTACTACTACTACCACTACTACCACTACTACTACCATTACTACCACTACTACTACTACCACTACTACTACTACTACTACTACTACTGCTACTACTTCTACTACTACTACTACTACTACTACTACTACTACTACTACTACTACTACTGCTACTACTTCTACTACTACTACCACTACTACTACCACTACTACCACCACTACTACCACTACTACTACCATTACTACCACTACTACTACTACCACTACTACTACTACTACTACCACTACTACTACTACCACTACTACTACTACTACTACTACCACTACTAGTACTACTACTTCCACTACTACCACTACTACTACCATTACTACCACTACTACTACTACCACTACTACTACTAGTACTACTACTACCACTACTACCACTACTACTACCATTACTACCACTACTACTACTACTAGTACTACTACTACCACTACTACCACTACTACTACCACTACTACTACCACTAC
>OW028582.1:1456014-1503514 GCA_932294295.1 Alitta virens | reverse complement strand
ACTCAAGGTGGCCTGTTCCCAGAATTCCTCAGTCCTGGTGTCACCGGAAGTGGTATTTTCCACCGAGTGAACAGGAGAGCTTATCAAAGAGGCTTGTGGGAATGGCGCACAGGGACATGGGATAGGCTCATCTGCTGGTTAAGAGTGCCTTGTAAGTGTTGTCAGTGGGGTGGCGTTTTTTGTTGTGGTGGTTTTCTGTGGTACATTCACCATGCTACCACCACCTATAATACCAGGTCTCCACTACTGTGGGCAAATTTGCAGAGAGTCTAGACTGGCAGTGCTTTACAGTCCCTCTCAAATATTGACCGTGTTTTCTAAAATGCTGCCACATCAAACAGGCCCCATCCCGCTCATATACCCATGTCACAAGCGGATTGAATGGCACCTAGCTAGCTCCATATCTCATGCAAAGTTCTCAACTTGTAATCCTAGCTAAACTACAGGAGCCATGAAGCAAAGGTTGAGCAAGGAGTCATTACTTTATTGAGAAATGTTTACAATCAATCCTAGGCTTCAAAGCTGCTGCTGCTGCTGGAGAGATTAAGGATGTAGTCTTAAAAACTTAAACAAAAACATCAATAGAAAACAGGCTGTTTCACTCCACTAATTTCGCCATGAAGTTTACTATTTGGCAATAGACTGGTTTTCAACTTTAAATAAGTCTATTATCTCATAAACAAAGGCTCCATAGGTACCTGGGAACATTTTATGAGATTTATCTTTACTGTTCAACTTTCCCACTAGATTTTAAATTTATAGTACTTGCTAGATATTTATGAAATGCAAAAGTGCTATTTATGTCCTACGTGTTGATCGCTTGGTACATTCAATTGGAGGTGCCTTGTACTTGGTGTCAATGCTGTGGCAAGTAAATGACCCCACCTTTGGGGTAAATGTGTTAAATAATGTAGACTCCCAGCAGCCTTATCACTCATCATAATGTCTGCCTGCAACTGGTCATATGTTTGACTGAGCGGTCCCCACCCATGAGGTAAACGTAGAGCATGGTGTGGACTCCCAGCAGCCTTATCATCTCATCATTATTTCGGCCTGCAATTGGTCATATGTTTGACTGAGCGGTCCCCACCCATGAGGTAAACGTAGAGCATGGTGTGGACTCCCAGCAGCCTTATCATCTCATCATTATTTCGGCCTGCAATTGGTCATATGTTTGACTGAGCGGTCCCCACCCATGAGGTAAACGTACAGCATGGTGTGGACTCCAAGCAGCCTTATCATCTCATCAGTACGTCTGCCTCTGGCAGCTGGTCATATAAGCTGACTAAGCTTCAGACCCAGTAGCATTGAGACATTGTCATAAAAAATACACCCCTAGTTGATGAATGTGTAGACATGGCGTGGACTCCAAGTGGTATCATTTCATCATTATGTTTGCTTCAGTATGTGGTATAAAATAGTTGTTTTGGTACTGCATAAAACACATGCAATATATTTTGAAATGTTTCATTCTCGCTATGTATGACTTTCAACTTTACATATTTGACAATTCATTCAGCAAAGGTGTAAAAAATGGTCTAAATTTCTAGCCGCATCTAACATATAATGTCAAAATTATATAGTAGTTTCATTGTAGAATCATTTTATTCCCAAATTTTCTATTTAGTTCTTATCATCAGGCTTCTGTTATGTTATTAGTTGCATACACTTTCTGCAGAACTGTATTATGAAATGGTGCAGCTAGGGTGCTGCTACCCTGCTGATAAGGTTCGCCATGACATTAGAATAGGGTTCTGCACGTTGCTTCTATGTGGCCATTACACAAAAACTCCCATCGTACACCAGTCTTAGTCTATCCATCACTCACCGGAAGTGCTGGCCCCTCTGACCACCAGGTGGCGCTGGCACTTCCGCTCTACAAAATGGCGGCAGTCAGTGACATGGGTCTGGGTCACCTTATGTGTATGTAGTACAATCGTCTAGGTGGCGGTTGTGCTGTAGGTGGCAGCACTGTGTCATAGTGGGACCCCATACGTCACAGGGAATGTGATTAGCCCTCAACCCCTCCTGGTGGCCAAATGTATTAGTTCAATAAAATGGATTAAAGTGGCAACTGTAGGCAGCTTGCTGACTGCCTGGGTTCATTATGTGATGTAGAAACTTCAGAGTTTCGTGTCTATGCTGAGGCAAGTAACAGATCCCACCCATGGGGTAAATGTGTAACATGGGTGGACTCCTCCTCTCTCTCACCTCATCGATCAACCTTCGATAGCGGCAAGAACTTCACTTGCCATATCTATCTATTCTTTCTATCTATCTATCTATCTAAGTCCTATCTATCTATCTATCTATCTACCTAGTAAGACCTCCATTGTGTGGTCATTTCACTGCTAAATCACCCACATGGGTTATTCCATATGAAATCAACCAATTTTTCAGGAATTTCCCAGGTCACCCTCTCAGTATTGTCTGAAAAAATTCAGTGGTGGACATCTGCCAGACTAATGGGCCAATCCCAAATTTTAGGTCCATATCTACAACCGTTTTTGAAATACAGCCCTTTGAAATTTAATTATATTTTTACGTTTTGCATTTTCGTCCAACTTTGCACACTCATACTTCACTGCTATTGCATGTAGAAGTTTGTGTGTGTATAACTATATAAGTTAAGAATAGCTTCATTAACTATTAAAGCAGACATTAAACCCAAATGTTCACGTATACAGGAAAGCTGTCTCTGGTCCATTTAAGACCATTTCCTCCCTAAGTGCCAAGTGCAAAGTGCCAGTGCAAAGCACTTGTGTAAAGCACTAAATTAAAGTGCTGGTGCAAATGATCTGTTACTTGTCCTTTTTTCGACTGTTTTTCATCCATTATTCAAGCTGTCCAAACTGCAATTCCTTGGCTGTCATTTTGGTTCAAACTGGGTATTATCTTTTCCCGGTCGGAACTATTCAGCCATTTGCAATAACATAGTACTGGAAATGTGGATGAAAGTGTTTACATGGCCAAATGTGCCATTCGCGTTTTCCATGAAAAGGATAAACGCATGGAAAATGCATGGTTTTTAGCTAATTACAATTGGGCAAAAACCATGCGTTTTCCATGCGATTATCCGGGTGGGGGCCTAGCTCAGTGGTAGTGCGCTGGGCTTCCAACCACTGGGTCCCGGGTTCCATTCCCAGTCGAGCCTATGTTGGATGGCTGTTTCATCCTTCGTCTCATTGCCATGGTCCCTACCTGTCCTAATTAGCCCATCAGGTGCAGAAATACAGGACGTAAAGCCCTAATCCACCACCACCACCATGCGTTTATCCAAACGCATGGAAAAAGAGCGTGGCACAATTGGCCATGTGCTATCAACATGCAATATTGCTGTATGACTGTATGACCCAGTTTTAAAGAAAACCTTACCATTGCAACCAAATTGCAATTGAGAATCCCTGTAAACTTCACCAAAGTTTGCATGCATTTCTATTGCAATTTATCTTAATTGACACAACATCACAAAATAAACAAAAAATAATATGACCCAATATGGTTTTACTATTGAGGTAATCAGCATCATGGCCTGACCATAATTAATGGTTTGTAGTTGATGTGTAATGGGGCAAAAATAATGCTTCCATTTTTCTGATTAGTGGCACGAAACATGTCGTGATTTCCGCATAGGGCTTTTAAATACACGAACAATATATTATGGGTTATGGGTTAATATATAATATACATTTGACCAGGCCATTAAGACCACGATTGGTGAACATTTTGCTTGTCTTAATAGTGAGTGGTCTTAATAGTGAGGTGGTCTTAATAGTGAGGTGGTCTTAATAGAGAGGTGGTCTTAATAGTGAAGTTGTCTTAATAGTGAGGTGGCCTTAATAGTGAGGTGGTCTTAATATTGAGGTGGTCTTAATAGAGAAGTGGTCTTAATAATAGAGAGGTGGTCTTAATAGTGAGGATGAAGTGGTCTTAAAAGTTAGGTAGTCTTGATAGTGAGGTGGTCTTAATAGTGAGGTGGTCTTAATGGTGAGGTGGTCTTAATAGTGAGGTGGTCTTGATAGTGAGGTGGTCTTAATAGTGGGGTAGTCTTAATAGTGAGGCAATATTAATGTGGTCGTACTAGTGAGGTGGTCTTAATATTGAGGTGGTCTTAATAGTGTGGTGGTCTTAATAGAGAAGTGGTCTTAATAATAGAGAGGTGGTCTTAATAGTGAGGATGTCTTAATAGTGAAGTTGTCTTCTTAAAATAATTAAAATACGAAAATTCTTCAAAATCAGTTAGCAATAAATTCCACAGATTTGCACCATAATATGAGAATTATTTCTATCAACATAACAGTAAAATACAAGGTAGATAGATAGATAGATAGATAGATATTTAGATAGATAGATAGATAGATAGATAGATAGATATGGAAATGCAGCCCTCTAAGGCAAGTTCTTGTTGCTAACGAGGGTTGATTGATGAGGTGAGAGAGAGAGGAGGAGTCCACCCATGTTACACATTTACCCCATGGATGGGATCTTTTACTTGTCTCAGTATACAAGTACAAGAGTGGTGCAACTTTCTTGGATACAACAAACAGATTTAAGAACATCTTTGAACTGTATAGCTTGAGAACACCTTAACATATACAGTTTTTAAATGCATTAGTTGACTAGGGATTTATAGACACCACCGAGACGCCTGAGTGACCACTGCCCAGTTGCTGGTCATTCCACACGCGCCAGCCCCCTACTGACCACTAGAATGACCGATGTCCATGTGGGCTGCTGGGTTAAGGTCCTGTTGCTAATGCTGCAGTGTATTACGTAAGATTGGCTGGTTATTAAAGAATTCTTAAGAACTCTGGCTCCTTGTATCCTTGACAATAGATGCATAAAGATATTGGTCAAGTATTGGTCGAGTATTGGTCAAGTAATCAAGCCCCGACCACTCACTGACCACTCATGAATCTGAGCTTAAGAGGCAGACCATGTTGAGCTCATGTGAGCAGAGCAACAGTAAACACCATTCCCATATAACTGCCATAGACACAGGACTTAGCACATGGCCTATGCACTTAGCATTATCAACATGACAGGCCTGGCAAACTATGGGTCACTCAATCACAATTGTGCAAATAATAAAGGTATGAAGGCCTAGTGATTACACGGATAGCTTCAATATGTATTGTATGATGTTGGATGCATGGGTTCGAAACACAATCCCTGCACTGTTCATGAGCCACATCTCAGTCCCTGTCCCATCACATGGGATGTACTTATCATTATCTCGTCCATGGTAGTGACTGTGGGTGCATGGATTCAAAGCCCACTCCCTGCACTGTTTATGAGCCACATCTTAGTCCCTGTCCCATCACATGAGATGTACTCATCATCATCTCATCCATGGTAGTGACTGTGGGTGCATGGGTTCAAAGCCCACTCCCTGCACTGTTTATGAGCCACATCTCAGTCCCTGTCCCATCACATGGGATATTCTCATCATCATCTCGTCCATGGTAGTGACTGTGGGTGCATGGATTCAAAGCCCACTCCCTGCATTGTTTATGAGCCACATCTTAGTCCCTGTCCCATCACATGAGATGTACTCATCATCATCTCATCCATGGTAGTGACTGTGGGTGCATGGGTTCAAAGCCCACTCCCTGCACTGTTTATGAGCCACATCTCAGTCCCTGTCCCATCACATGGGATATTCTCAAATAACATCTAGGCAAGGATGGAACACTCTTATCACACATCCAGGCAAGCAATTATCCTGATGTATTAGGTTACATCATTATATAAAGGAAAACTAACAAGGCTGGTTACAGCTGGCAGATGACATGAGGTCCTAAATAGAATGCAGATCGCTTTAATTACCCTGACATTTAATGATCTCTCCTAGTTCATTATTTCTTGCTATGTCTCCTATTAATTCTCGCACTATTTCTGGCCATGCATGAACTTTACACTGAGCAGTTGAACTACAGGAATTATCTGGAGGGGTGGGGGCCTAGCTCAGTGGTAGCGCGCTAGGCTTCCAACCGCTGGGTCCCAGGTTTGATTCCCGGTCGAGCCTAAGTTGGATGGATGTTTCATCCATCATCTCATTGCCATGGTCCCTGCCTGTCCTAATTAGCCCAACTGGTGCAAAAATATAGGACGTAAAGCCCTAATCCACCCACCACCCACATGAATGATCTGGAGGTGAATGCGTTTATGAGCGCTACCTTGTTGTTATAATACAGTTGAATCTCACTATTAAGGTTGACTTAATTCAATTCTTGCAACTTTTACTGATCTTAATGGTGAGGTGGTCTTGATAGAGAGGTAGTCCTAATAGTGAGTTGGTCTTAATAGTGAAGTGGTCTTAACAGTGATATGGTCTTTTTAGTGAGGTGATCGTCATAGTAATGGTCTTAATAGTGAAGTTTTCTTAATAGTGAGGTGTGCTTAATTCTGAGATATGGTCCTAAAATGGAGACTCACTGTATGTTCAATGTTACGAACAATTGGATATACTGTTACCATGGAAATAGGCATTTTGTGAACTTTTTTAAACTGTGCATGGGCAACCACTTGATAAGATAAGATAAGATAAGATAAGATAAGATAAGATAAGATAAGATAATATATAAGAGATAAGATAAGATAAGATATAAGATAAGATATAAGATAAGATATAAGATATAAGATATTGGATAAGATATAAGATATAAGATATAAGATATAAGATAAGATATAAGATATAAGATAAGAGAGTTTGTTATGAGCAGGTTCATCTGTATGTCTAGCTGTCTGTATGACTGAATGAATGAATGAATTTTACCAACATGTAGAGGCCACACAAGAACTATATCTCTGTGTCTTTATTTGTCTGTATGTCTGTCCCTTGCAACTTTCTACACTCGGATCAATGGGCGATGATAGGTGTAATTGCAATTGCTTCGAATCCATTCTCTTGTGAGCCTCTGTTTCACCATGTTCTTTCGTCGACGGGTTCTTTGATTCCTCTCATTGTTGCAGCAATCAAAGGACCCGTCGAAGGGATACCATGGAGACAATGGCAGCTACCTGCATCCGGGTTTCTTTGATGCTCAACCATGCGTAACCCCATGGAGGTCTGAATTAGGACCAGTCGATTGCCTCCCTATGGGATTCTTGTGTTCTTCGTCTGGTCTCCAGATCTCCTCTTGGCCCCATGTGCTCTTTGTGAGTGGGGTAGAAGGACAAAGGGGTAAAATACCTGCGATCTGAGCTATTTTTAGCTTTGTTTTTATGTCGTTTTGCAAGTTTATCACACTGCGTTAGTTCTACTTTTCCAGTCTGAAATTAACAAAAATAAGTTTCCTCAACCAGCCCCCCCTCCTCCCAAAAAAGACAATTATTAGGATTGTAATATTTAGTGAAATCAAAGAGGGATCTAAGTCCACACCATTTTATGTAACATCCAATTACCTCTTGTTGGGTCTTTCACATGCCTCAGCATAGACCTTCATAAAACATTACCGATTTCACAACATGTAAACACTGAACTGAAGTTGGCTATACAATACAAGAAACTATCTCTAAACAGGATCATTTTGCTTATTATTACTTCTATGTGAGATCCATGCTTTATTGTAAAATGTCAATAAACCATGCACTGACCCAGATATCTCATGTTGCACAAATGAAAGGGCAGTGATTGGCCATCGATTTCCTAGAGGGCGCTACTGTATTCCTATCAGTTATAGCCACCTCCCCCCCCCCCCCCCAAACCTAATGGCTGTGTCAAGCATTGCTACATGCCCTCTTTGCCCCCCCCCCTTTTTGCTTGCTCTCCTAGCCTAACCCCACTCATCACCCCAAACTGATTGTAAATCACCCCCCCCCCCAAAAATTCACACACCTATGATTTTTTACTACTAGTATTTAATTGGATTAAGGGCCTAGCTCAGTGGTAGCGCGCTGGGCTTCCAACTGCTTGGTGCCGGGTTTGATTCTCTGTCGAGCTCCGTGGGATGGCTGTTTCATCCTTCATCTCATTGCCATGGTCCCCGCCTGTCCTAATTAACCAACAGGTGCAGAAATACAGGACATAAAGCCCCAATCCACCCACCCACCCACCCATTACTGTGAGGAGCAGAGGCTTAGCTCAGTGGTAGTGTGCTGGGCTCTAACCACTGGGTCCCGATTCAATTCCCGGTCGAGCCTAAGATGGATGGCTGTTTCATCCTTCATCTCATTGCCATGGTTCCTGCCTGTCCTAATTAACCCATCAGGTGCAGGAATACAGGACGTAAAGCCCTAATCCACCCACCCCTAATATTTAACTAATAACTCAAACTACAATGATGAAGACAGCGAATTGATAGCTATGGAAAACCACTGACATGTCATAATCTTTTGAAGGATGAAATATAATCTAATTGCTCCCTGTTTTACACCCTTCTGATATGCATCCTACAGTTTGAATTTGTATTAATAGAGTATTTTCACCTAGCAGCCCTGAATTCAGCAAGACCCTCTCCTCTTATTACTCATTTAGTTTTCAGATATAATAAATCATGCCTGATTCCATAAATATAATTTTTTCAAGGAAATAACAAAAATCAACTAAATGATTTTTAAGATGTCAAATATACATCAAAATGCAATGAAAATACTGCTGTTAGGATACACTTTGCTTCAGCCAATCAAAGTCAAGGGCGGGAACTTTTTCAGCCAATGGATTTGCAGTATTCTGTCATAGCCACCTGGTGGAAATACAGAGAACCTTCCGTAATAATGCATGTCTAATCTATACATAATGCATGTCTTATCTATACATAATGCATGTCTAATCTATACATAATGCATGTCTAATCTATACATAATGCATGTCTAATCTATGTATATGAGATTGTAATCAATGTGTCTTTATACATACATTGTGTGATCTAGGTTGTTTTGCACATATGTCACAGTTAGGTGTGTGACTTACTGTGTGACATAGTGTGTGACCTTGAAAGTGACCTTTTGCTATCCTAGCTTCGAACCTCATTCTGGGAACAATATGCCAGCTAACTTGTAATAAAATAATAATAATAAGATGATAAAAATATTTATTTCAAGTCACAAGAATAGCAAATAATAATAATAAACTAATAATAAGTAATAAAAATATTTATTCAAGTCACAATTAAATATAATTACAATAAACGCTAGCACTAAGGCTGTTATGTAACTAAAACAATAAGAAAACAACAAATAAGATACAATCAATAAATAAATAGATAAAAACATACTTTTGGTGTTTAAATTTAGGAATAATTTTCTGTCTGTTTTCAATAGGCTTTGAAGCTAATAACCTCTATTAATAATTAATTCATATTTTACGTGTTCAGTTTGTTTTGGTCTATTTCTGCAACTAATGGGAATCCACACAATCCGCCATGATGAGACAAACAGCTTCAATCTGATGCCATGTCTCCCTTAAGCCTCTTGCAGATGCCATTTAAGGCTGTCATATGAGCCTGTCACGTGACTGACATGCGACCAATGATCATCATGTGATCATCGCATTAAAAGTCATCTTATGGGATATGGGAGGGAGTGCGTTTGCATGTCGGAACAGCCAACTCAATGGCCGAATGGAAAAATCCAAAATAAGGTCAGGGTAATCCCCATAAGAGGTCAAGGAATTCCCCCCGGTGGCCCATGTCTGTGCATTGATGGCCCATGAAGAATAAATGGTCGCCTTTTATGGCTTGTTGTGATAAATAATTCTTGATATTTTATGATATTTCTTTGGTTCATGCAGATATTTACTTGTCGTCTGCTGTTCCAGTCATTTTATCGTCTGCTTTGGGCTGGCGCCAAATGATGCGTTAACTGACAGTCAGTTTCACACTTTCACTTCCAAATTAGTTTCCCATTTTTTTCCTTCCTATTTGCTTTGGGCGTCGGATATTGCCTGTAAGAGAGACGCCGTCTTGTCACAGAATAGAATAACGAACGTCGTTGGCTTAATCGCCTGCAGGGGGGGGGGGGGGCGCTTGCTCCGCCAATGACGTCATCAATTAGCGTCGTGGACGTCTTGGCAGTCTTTGTCGCTTGGGGGAGGAGGGGGGAGGGGGTGGGAGACGTTTCGCTCTTAAGGTACCTTTTTATCCTGATTTCCTCAAAATGGAAGAGATCGTCTGCTTTGGTGATCGTAGGGGAAAGTTTGGCGGGAAAATGGGGGTGGGAATTTGGCAAATGGGAAAATGGGGGGAAAAGAAACAGAGCGTGATTGAGTCGTTAGAAGGGCTGCCAGAAACTGCTTGGTCTATGGACATGAAAGGAATCCCCCCCATTTTTGAAGAAAACCAGAAGATGTCCTTAATTAAGGGAGGGGCTGGTGGCGCCACGAAGCAGTGGAGCTGTCATGGACTTGTTTCCATGGATGAATTCTCACGAATGTGTTCTGTTCATGTGTTTGTTCTGCTGATGTGTTATACGAGTGCCGTGGTCCAGTGGATAATGTGTTGGACTCGTATGCCCAAGGTCGTGGGTTCAATCCCAGCCATGGCATGGAGGAACTGAGCGGATCCTCCTTGAACCACTGCTTCACTCCACCCAGGTGTAAATGGGTACTTGGTTATAGGCAGTGATGGCAACTGTAAGTGCTTATTTTCTGCAGGTAATTCTGTATAACAGGCTGTATACTCCCCAGGGACTTGAGAAAGGCTCAAGCTTGAACAGGCCTGCCAAGGGTGTAATTGTACAGTCGGTAGAGACTGCTTGGATTTTACATTACTTAAACCACTGCTTCACTCCACCCAGGTGTAAATGGGTACTTGGCTATAGGCAGTGATGGCACTTGACCAAAGGAGCGCTGTAATGGCTGCATACTGAGTGTATACTCCCGAGGGAGTTGAGAAATGCTCAAGCTAGAACAGGCCTGCCAAGGGTGTAATTATAAGTTGTAATGTCGGTTGAGGATAGCAGACACAAACCCCAATACATTAATATTCTTTTCATGTGTCATGCGTATTTTGCTCATGTGTCATGTGTATTTTGCTCATGTGTTATGTGTATTCTGGTTATGTGTTATGTGTTTCATGCTCATGTGTAATGTATTTTGCTCATGTGTAATGTGTATTTTGCTCATGTGTTATGTGTATTTTGATCATGTGTCATGTGTATTTTGATCATGTGTAATGTGTATTTTGCTCATGTGTAATGTGTATTTTGCACATGTGTAATGTATTTTGCTCATGTGTTATGTGCATTTTGCTCATGTGTAATGTGTATTTTGATGTGTTATGTGTATTTTGATCATGTGTCATGTGTATTTTGATCATGTGTAATGTGTATTTTGATCATGTGTAATGTATTTTGCTCATGTGTAATGTGCATTTTGCTCACGTGTAATGTGTATTTTGATGTGTAATGTGCATTTTGCTCATGTGTAATGTGTATTTTGTTCATGTGTAATGTTTCTTGCTCATGTGTTATGTGTATTATGTTCGTGTGTATTTTGCATGTGTAATATATTTTGCTCATGTGTAATGTATTTTGATCATGTGTAATGTATTTTGCTCATGTGTTCTGTGTTTCTTGCTCATGTGTTATGCATATTACGACTGGCCAGGCAATGCAAGCTGTACTAGCTTAAGGGTTAAGGGCTGGGGTAATTTTATCAGCCCTGTTAGGCTGCCCCCTGGGGTAATATATCGATGATGGCGAGAGCCCTCACATTCTTCTTGGAAATGTTCACCCCTTGGTGTAAACATGGCTCTGTCATCGATCTTTGCAACCACAGGGTGATGGGTTACATCTTTGTATCTCCTCTGTATCCAATTGGAAGTTAATATCTAGCATTATAAATAGATGGCAGATATGTCAATTACCAATACATATATATCATAATTCATATCTGTCTGTCTATCTATCTATCTATCTATCTATCTATCTACCTATCTACCTATCTATCTATCTATCTATCTATCTTTCTATCTTTCTTTCTTTCTTTCTTCATATAAGTCAGTAGATAGATAGATAGATAGAGAGATAGATAGATAGATGATAGATAAATAGATAGATAGAGAGATAAATTGATAGATAAATAAATATAATTAAATAGATAAATAGATAGATAGATAGATATGAAAAGTGCAGCCCTCTAAGGCAAGTTCTTGTTGCTATCGAGGGTTGATTGATGAGTTGAGAGAGAGGAGTCCACCCATATTGCACATTTACCCCTTGGGTGGGATCTTTTACTTGCCTCAGCATAGACACTGAGTACAAGGGACCGCCAATTTAGCGTCTCATCCGAACGACATCCAGCAGCTGGGATGATGCTCATGAAAGGTGCATGGTCCTGGGATTGAACCCGGGTCCTTGAGAGGAGCAGGCGAACCTCTTATTACCACCTAATGATTAGTAAAAGTCAGTTACTATCAGTAGTTATCAAGAAAGGAACAATGAATAGTGGATTTTCACGGAAGGTTCTCTGTATTTCCACCCGGTGGCTACAACAGAATACTGCAATTCTATTGGCTGAAAAGACTCTATCGGAAATAATGACATGATTGAGGTTCTTTATTCTATAAATATTTCTTCTGTGTCCATTGATGGTGTTATATATAGGTCAATCTGATAACATGTTTACTGAATCATGCTATGATATTACATGTTATTATGATATCATCCGACATAACTCACATGGTTATATGTCATATTATGTCATTATTCATGTCATGTTACATTGTATGTCTATTATCTGAGAAGGAAATAGCTCATTAGCGTAATTGGAGCGGCATATTTCCGCTTCCGTTCTGTACACAATATGTATAGATATCATAATAAGGTAATAATGGCGGTTATTGATAAGCTTATTATCCATAGGTCATTGTATTGGCTGTTTATTGACATTTTGATAAATAAAGTCAATATTTATTTATTAGATATATGAAAAAAATAAAAGAATGATTTTAGAAATTTCAGAAGCCACTATATTGCCTACATTACATCATAATAAAGATAATCATATTTAATATTTATGCAAAAAAGAGCATTATAAATATGTGGTATTGGTATTACTTGTCTTATCTTATCTTATTTTTTCTTATCTTATCTTGTCTTGTCTTGTCTTGTCTCATCTGGTTATCGTATCTTATCTTATCTTGTCTCGTCTGGTTATCGTATCTTATCTTGTCTTGTCTTGTCTCGTCTGGTTATCTTATCTTATCTTGTCTTGTCTCGTCTGGTTATCTTATCTTATCTTGTCTGGTCTCATCTGGTTATCGTATCTTATCTTGTCTTATCTTATCTTATCTTGTCTAGTCTGGTTATCTTGTCTTGTCTCGTCTGGTTATCTTATCTTGTCTTGTCTTGTCTCGTCTGGTTATCTTATCTTGTCTTGTCTTGTCTTGTCTGGTTATCTTATCTTGTCTTGTCTTGTCTGGTTATCTTATCTTATCTTGTCTTATCTTATCTTGTCTTGTCTCGTCTGGTTATCTTATCTTGTCTTGTCTTGTCTAGTCTCATCTCGTCTCGTCACGTCTCGTCTTGTCTTATCTTTAATATATTTTACCAATATTTTAACGAATAGACTGGCAATGCGTTGAAAATTCTTACCTTAATCGTGACATAAAAGTAAAATTTTGAATAAAGAAAAATAATTAATTAATTTGCTGTATAATGTTTATCATATTTTGATAAATTGTGAAGTTCCTAACAGTAAAAGTTGTAATCCTTTGACATGAAAATAAATAAATAAAGAATGGTTTAAAGTTTAAAAAATACAGTGGGATTAGTATTGTATTTCAACAACAAACCACCCACCATGTTATATTGTTGTAAATGAACTTCAGTCAGCAATGACTCGGCAGTTTTACCAACATATTGCATACTATATGTTGTTAGCTGGGATTATTTCTCCCACTCACTGTGATATTTATACAACAATACGTATTGGATTTTCAGGTGCGCCCACATTGCTACGTGACATTTGATTTGTTGCTTCTATAAGAAATGAATAGACATATCATGCACAAAGGTGAATATACCAGCTACTTTTATATATATATATATATATATATATATATATATATATATATATATATATATATATATAAATATATATAAATATATTATATCTCAATTTCTCAATGCTACTGGGTCTGAAGCTAAGTCAGCTTATATGACCATCTGCAGGCAGACGTAATGATGAGATGATAGGCTGCTTGGAGTCCACATCATGTTACTCATTTACCCCACGGGTGGGTCTGTAACTTGCCCCAGGATAGACACTATTTACTGTATACATCACAAGGTCTAAGTTCCAATGCTACTGGGTCTGAAGCTTAGTCAGCTTATACGATAAGTAATGATGAGATGATACGGCTGCTTGGAGTCCACACCAAGTTCTGCTTGGAGTCCACACCAAGTTACACATTTACCCCATGGGTGGGTCTTTTACTTGCCTCAGCATAGACACCGAGTACAAGGCACCTCCAATTTAACGTCTCATGCCACAGACATCCAGCTGAGAATTATGGCTCATGAAGAGCATATTATTTCATCAGTATTTCAGTATAATATTGTGACTTAAAATAAAGAATTCATTTTTTTTAGTAATGTTACTGGAATATATAGGGTTATTTTGCCATTAAGATAATTTAAGCACAAGCTTTAGCAATATCGAGGTGGTCTTAATAGTGAGGTGGTATCAACAGCGGAGTTCCCATGGTTTATAACTAGTATCAAGCAAGCAGTCAAACAACCAGGCAAGATAGCCAGGTACAACACAGCCAGGCAATAAGGCTCGTGTTTATATTTATGTTTGGAGTTAATGTAGAGCCCTGGCTCACTCCCTGCTGCAGCGCATAGATCCAATTTGATCGAGGCAGATAAACCAATCTAAAAGGCCTGTGTTAATTGAGCTCCGTAATTAAAATGACAGTTGTGTTGCAATGGATTTGAGTTGCAAAACAGGCTCAAAGGCAAGATCCATGCAAGCCAATGCAAGCCACATGCAACTCAATACAAGCCAAGAGCAAACTGCCTCTGATTATGCTGGCGCCATAACTGCTCCTTGCATTATGCCTTTGATGTTGCCATGCTGGATTTTAAACCGTCCATCAAATCACAAGTCTGCACCCCCCCCCCCCCACCAATCCGACATTAAACCTTCAAAGGAGTCTGCCATCCGAGTGAGCCTTTGTTTAAGTATCACTAGCCCCAGTCAACTGGTGCATCATTCCTTAGGCAAGTAAAAGACCCACCCATGAGGTGAAGGTGTGACATGGTGGACTCCTCGTCTCTCTCTCAATCTATCAATCTATCAATATATCAATATATCAATATATCAATATATCAATATATCAATATATCTATCTAGCTATCTATCTATCTATCTATCTATCTATCTATCTATCTATCTATCTATCTATCAAGTTTGCCAACACCAATTTTCTGTACAACACTTTATTTCTTTAAAGAAAGAAAGAAACAAACAAACAAACAGACAAACAAACAAACACACATTAGTGTTTTGAATTATCCCTGCTGCTGGCTTGAAGCTTCATGTGTATTTTATGATCACCTGCTAGTCGCAGATGTAATGATGAGATGATAAGGTGGGCGTTCTCAACATTTCAATTATTTACTCAATTACTTATGATGCTTATTTGCCTCAGTGTAGACACAGAGTGCATACCATAGAACCCAATACCTTTACGAACCTAATCATTGCCCTAACCATTATATTTATATTTATTTCAACTGTATACAGTATTATTTTAACTGTAAACAGTATTATTTATACAGTATTATTTCAACCGTTTACAGTATTATTTCAACAGTATACAGTATTATTTCAACTGTACACAATATTATTTCAACTATATACAGTATTATTTCAACTGTAAACAGTATTATTTATACAGTATTATTTCAACCGTTTACAGTATTATTTCAACAGTATACAGTATTATTTCAACTGTACACAATATTATTTCAACTGTATACAGTATTATTTCAACTGTAAACAGTATTATTTATACAGTATTATTTCAACCGTTTACAGTATTATTTCAACAGTATACAGTATTATTTCAACTGTACACAATATTATTTCAACTGTATACAGTATTATTTCAACTGTAAACAGTATTATTCATACAGTATTATTTCAACCGTTTACAGTATTATTTCAACTGTATACAGTATTATTTCAACTGTACACAATATTATTTCAACTGTATACAGTATTATTTCAACTGTTCACAGTATTATTTGAACTGTATAGAGTATTATTTCAACTGTGTATAAAGTATTATTCAACTGTATACATTATTTCAACAGTACACAATATTATTTCAACTGCATACAGCATTATTTCAACTGTACACAATATTATTTCAACTGTACACACTACAAAAGGTATATATGGGAAAGGAAATACAATTCTGCTCGGCCGCTTGTTTCTTATATTAAAAATTGTTTCATTTCAATTTTATTTGGACTTTTTCTTGCCATTCCTTGTTCATGCTTTTTGCAGCTCAAGTTTAACACCCACATCATTCTTGATCTTCCAAACAACTGCCTTGATTTGCTCAACTGCCTGGATTTGCAAATCTGTGTGATTTTCTGCTTAGCTGTGAATTACTGTGGGATCCATTTTAAAACGAAAAACTGTTGCCATGGCAACAAACCGTGTTGAATTTAATTGAAATGTGCGATGATTTTTCCCTAACTTAAAATAGCTCCATTCTCTCTATACCTGACCTCAAAACATGCATTTACAGCAACACGTGACATGGCATGGAGGTATTAATAGTTGAAATATCTCCCCGCACCTGTGCAATGTCAATGATAGAAATATGCTTTATTGACACAGTAATATCATACATGATACACTTGTCAAAAATAACCGGAAAAAAAAACATGTATTACGTCTACTTCTACTCACTATTTCTATATTCAATATATATCTACCTGGTATAAAAGTTAAAGGTATACATTATCAATAGATTATCTACATATCCATGGTCCCAGTTGCTGAACAATAGCACGGTCATATGAGCATTATTTTTTGTTTACATAAATTTGTTAAATATATATATAAACATATATCACATGCATACAGTAACCCTAAATACATATATTACTGCAGTTAATACTGTTCATTATCACAATGTTAATTTAAGTACAAAATTTGAATTTAGGAGTATATGCAACAAGGCGTAGAAATATGAATGTAAATTTGAGTTTATAGACTATTATCACCCCACAGAGACTTAACAGATTTTATAGTTTCATCCTGCAGGCCATTCTTGAGTCTTTCTCAACTCCCTGGTGAGTATTTACTGATTCAGCCTTGAACATTGGTTAATGGCTAGTCGCAGGGCTTGAGAGCTCACACCATTGCCATAACTGTTAGTTGCTTATTATGTCAATCAGGGTTTACAGCCAGTCTTGAGTCTTTCTCAACTCCCTGTGGGTTATTCGACTTAGGGCTAACCACACCAGCTTAAGATCTCACACCAGTGCCATCACTGTGGTTGACTAATGCTAAGTACCCATTAAATCTGGGTGGGGTGAGGCAGTGGTTGCAGGAGGATCTGCCAAACTCTTCCATGCCATGGTCATGATAGTGGGGGTTCGAACCCGCTACCTCGCGGATAGCAGGCGAACACTTTAACCTCTAGACCAATGGCATTCCGTAGTAGACAGCAGAACGCGTCGACTTTGCGGAATACTGCAATTTGCCAACATCGTGAGAACGATATTCCAATATGAGATGAAAATGTACTATTACCACAAGGCACTGGCAAACCACAAAACCTATAACTTTCCACACTCTGTTGTATAATTTTGTCATGATATTGAGCTCACGACCTGACATTTAAGTGAAACATTATACAGACATAACTGATATATCATATTCAGTCTTTTAGAAGCTACATGGCCAAATGTGCCACGTGCGTTTTCCATGAGAAGGATAAACGCATGGAAAACGCATGGTTTTTAGCTAATTATAATGAAGCAAAAACCGTGCGTTTATCCAAACGCATAGAAAATGCACATGGCACAATTGGCCATGTAGATGTAGACCATTTAAACATCTGAAAGCTGAAATTTTTAATGGAAATAAAATTGAAAATGAAAGTTTCGTCATTCATTCTGAGTCAGGCAATACATGAACTTCAAAAATATCAGCAATATATAAAACCTCATTCTCATTTAGTGACAACAAATTTTGAAAGTTCAAGAAGATTAGATAAGAGACATTTTGATCTGATGAGAACCAATAACAGACCAAATTAAAGAGAAATTGCACTGTGTTCCATGGGTCTAATCAAATATTGATACCCATCTGTGATTTGCACCCTGGGTGTCTGTCATGGCACCCCTGTCATGTCTGGTGGCACCCCCCTCTGCACTTCCGGTGCACCCCACGACCATGACACTGCCACCTGGCGGAGAAGTGTGTAATCAGTAAGGGCTCAATATGCACCCCCAGTCATCAGCTTACACGTGGCTTTCAATCTACCCAACTTGATATTGATGAATTCGATGCAAGCTAATCTGTTATTTTGACTAGCGAACAATCTTTGGCCGATCAATGAGTTTAATCAATTAGTTGCCTTCAAATCAGCTGAGTGCTGCTGGTAACATTTGATGGTGGGGTATTTTTGTGGCAAGCTCCACTCTTTGTGGGTGACCTGTTATTGCAGCCATATTTGTTTTAGTTTTTTTATCAGGCTTTTTTTTTGTGTCAAGAGATATTGATTTCGTCTTCGTTACACTTAGATGGACTTTTGTGTGGGCTGTCCACAGTATCACACAAAGGGTCTGTCCCGAGAATTTACTGTGATGACCATTGCACTATCAAAAATTACTTCTTTGAGAGCATTTTTCTGGGACTAGCATATGCACAAAGAATGCCATATATCCAGGCATTTAATGTTGTGACTCATATAGCAGCAGCACCTACTATCTAACTTCTGCTCTTATGCAACTTGCAAGCAACATACATTCAAGTCTCGACCTGGAACACACCTTTGAAATATTAAACCCTTTGATGTTGTCACACTTTTCTCAAAAGCTTCCCCACTAAAGAGCTACCACAATCAAAGAACAATCGAAGACTGGAAGCAGCAGCCCTTCCCTTGTTTGTTTGTGACGTCACATTTTATGACGTCATGGCTTTGTAGAGCATCACAATGGCTTGACAATCTCCAGATTGGCAACGAGGATGTCGAGTTTATTGTGTAGTTTATGACGCTGTCCTCTGAGTGTGTATACCGCTGGAACCAGAACACTTCGTGTGATGTCACAGCATGCTCTAGTGGTGTTATGACACTTTGATGACACTAGAGGGTGATATGACACTTTGAATGACAGCAGAGGGACAATTTGTGCTGCTGTAAACAGACTATGATTGGATGAGGTCACTTTTGACAGGTGAGGTGATTCCTATACCTTGTTAATTGTGCTATATCGTAGGTCTACCAATTCTCAGGTGTAAGGCAAGGCGTTTGTGTAAGCCTCTCACTATATCTTAGCTGGAATCACCCAATATTCGGCTAACCTGAGGTCCTATATTAGCATAAACACAGGTAAAGACTGTTTTATTATAATGTCACTTTTATCTAATACACAAAACATGTATTTCCTGCAATCAAATATCAGCCATTTTGCAACCGAATTAGCAAGATGATAATAATAATAATAATTATTATAATTTTTCCATAAATTCTCTACAAGCTTTACGAAAGTAGTAAAAACCTTAAGGTAAATGGTATAAAGTAAAAAAATCTTTGAAATATAGATAATAATGTAAAAAATGTTGTTAAAAAAGATACAATATACAAAAGATAGAGTAAAAAAAGATATAATATAAAAAAAAAAATAGAGTGAAGTAAGAAATAGTATAAAAAAGATAGCGTCTAAAAAGATATAATATAATAAAAAAATTGAGTAAAGAAAGATATAGTATAAAAAAGATAGAGTCAAAAAAGTTATAATATAATAAAATAAATAGATTAAAGTAAGATATAGTATAAAAAAGATAGAGTCAAAAAAGATATAATATAAAAAAGATTGAGTCAAAAAAGATATAGTATAAAAAAGATCCAGTCAAAAAGATGTAGTAAAAAAGATATATTATATATATATATAAAAACGATAGAGTCGAAAAAGATATATTATATGAAGATAAGAGTCCATTATGATCTTACAAGCACGACTGAGTACATTTGTTTTAGCTTCGAGTGGACAGCTTTAGCTAGATATAGCTTGTTTTATGACAGGTAGAATGGTTTTAGGTAGTACAGTACTACAGGTCAGTCTACTTGTAAACAACCCAATAGAATATGTCTCAATGCTACTGGTTCTGAAGCTTAGCTTATATGACCTGGCATATGTAATGATGAGATGATAGGCTGATTGGAGTTCACACCATGTTATGCATTTACCCCATACTTGAGTTGCATTGTAATTTTCATTTTGCCTGTATAGTGTATACCGTTTTATTTTTGTAAATCAACTACTGTAATTGGTGCAAATGAATGAATGAATGAATGAAGGAATGAAGGAATGAATGTGTATGCCATGTTATTTTTGTAAATCAACTGCTCTTATTGATGCAAATGAATGAATGAATGAATGAAGGAATGAATGTGTATGCCATGTTATTTTTGTAAATCAACTGATCTCATTGAAGCAAATGAATGAAGGAATGAAGGAATGAAGGAATGAATGAATGAATGAATGAATGAATGAATGAATGTGTATGCCATGTTATTTTTGTATATCAACTGATCTCATTGATGCAAATGAATGAATGAATGAATGAATGAATGTGTATGCCATGTTATTTTTGTATATCAACTGATGTCATTGATGCAAATGAATGAATGCATGAATGCATAAATGAATGAATGAATGTGTATGCCATGTTATTTTTGTAAATCAACTGCTCTCATTGGTGCAAATGAATGAATGAATTAATGATGAATGAATGAATGACTTTTATCGACATGTAGAGATCACAAGAAAAAACCTATATGTCAATGTACTACATGTGTCTCAACTTTTCTTGCTGTCTTGTATGACTTTGTCTATCTTTCTTAGTGTTTTTCCTAATCTCTGTCCTCATATGTCTGTCCTCATATGTCTGTCCTCATGTCTGTTTTTGTCCCTTAATGACAACGTATTAAGGCTAATGCATAAAACCAACACTCTCTGGTCTCCTTAATCCGTGAAAGGTGACCTCTCCAGTAAATAACGTGTGACGTATTGGGAAGATTTTCGTCCCTTGAGGTACTCCATTTACACCCAATGTTCTTGTTTGTGCTGTGAGCATTATCCTTGGATTATCGACTCCCATTCTTAGTATAGGCTCAATCTTCATCTTATAGTGGGATCCATGAAACATGTCCACTTTTTTCTCGGCCATATTTTATGATAATAAAACTTGGAGCAGCACCAAATTGACAGAAAAGCTGAGAAAAAGTCAAATCTCTAACCCATAAAAACCCTCTCTGTGCTAATTAACTTCAAGTTTCTTATCTTTCAAATGATAGTGAATTGCCTTCTTGTTGTAATTAATAGCCATTTGTTATTCTCACAGAGAAACGGCAGAAATTACAATGGAGAATATTGCAAACTTCCAAGTTAATTATTTCACAAACGGGTTTTTATCAGTTAGAAACATTGTTGTGCTGTTCCATACCATCCATAGCAAAATATTATCAAAAAAAAAAAAAAAAAAATAAAATAAAACCCCAAAAAAGGCAATAAAAAAAAAGGTGGACATTTATTTGTAATCTTACTGTGGTATGCCTGTGGTGGCTGGTGCACTTTTGGTCCGCCATTTTGTTGTGTTAAGGAACTTGGTAAAGGGCCTTTCTTGACCTTATATTCCATGATGCCCTATGAAAGCCCAAAAGCTTTTTGCTTGATCATATTAGGAAGGAGTTTGCACACAGAAACATTGCACCCCCCTCCTTTCCGCTGTGCATAGCGCCACCTAGTGTCATATTGTATAGAAGAGGGGTGGTGAATTAGCATCTCAGGCTCATTGTATTTACAGTGTGTCTGTTTCAGCTGTCTGTTTCAGGCTGTCTGTTTCAGCTTCCCTGTTCTAGTCATTCGCAGTTGAGTGGCATAAAAAACATTACTGCTCAATTGCTGTGGGGGCTACTAAAACACCACAGTCTAAAGTGCAATAGCAATTGCCGATTGTGAGGGGGGGGGGGGAGGTGGGGAAGTGGGGGGGGGGGTTGGCGGAGGGGGGTATAAACCTTTACTAATTCATGTACTACTAAGTGAACTACTAGGTTACTAAGATTGTTTATATATTTGATTTACAAATATTATGCAAGATATAATTTGATACTATATTTGCATGTTCTGTTTTAGCCCAATGATGAATGAATTGCTTAAACTGGCATTAGATATACCTAAATTGGTTTATATGTTATGTAATTGCATTCATTTAAATAGATACTTAAAATGCAAATACTTCCAATGTTTATGTTTTTCCAATTAAAATCCACATGCAATGCACACATAAACACATAAATAAATAGATAAATAATATATGAATAAAAAGACTATGCCAAACTTCCAAATATAAATGCCGAATTACTCCCAAATGCATATGCATTTAACCACAAATGCCAATGCAGTGTTATGAGTCTCCAGTAATGTACTGTGATTGATTGATACTAAAAGTGCACAGTCTTGGCTACTTTTGTAAATTCAATGTACTTGACCATCCAGTGTCCAACTTGACCATCCAGTGTCCATCCGGGGCCCATAAATTTGCCCCGCATACAGCTTGACCACTCGCAGTCAAATAACAAGTTGTTTTTCTGTCCAGATTCTTTGACCAGACAAGATTTTGGTTTTAGCCTTTCTCCAGTCAGAAAGGATTGCTTTCAAGGAGGGTGGGATTTTCTGGCTGAAGTAGCAAAGAGCTGCCACAGAAAGAATTCCTAAGTCAGAATTTAACCAGAATTTAGCCAGAAAAGGAGAGAATTGCCCTTAAGTAATTAAGTGACTATATACTATAGTCCCGCCAAAGTGTTGTAAAGTCAGGGCCCAAATTAAACTAGCCGAATGAAAGAAGTTGAAAGTAACATACTGCCAAGAGTGTATGCAGACAGCAAACACTATACAGGGCCAAATTAAAACTTTTAAAACCAAAGATTTTTGGCTGCAGGTTAGCCAAGGGTTTAAGGCAATAGATAGATAGATCGATAGATTGGTAGGTAGGTAGGGAGGTAGGTAGGAAGGTAGATAGATAGATAGGTAGGTAGATGGACAGATGGATAAATAGATAGATAGATAGATGGATAGATAGATAGATAGATAGATCGATAGATCGATAGATCAATAGATAGATAGATAGATATATCGATAGATAGATAGATCGATAGATAGAAAGATAGATAGATTGGTAGGTAGGTAGGTAGGGAGGTAGGTAGGTAGATAGATAGATAGATAGATAGGTAGATAGATGGACAGATGGATAAATAGATAGATAGATAGATGGATAGATAGACAGACAGATAGACAGATAGATAGAAAGATAGATAGATTGGTAGGTAGGAAGGTAGATAGGTAGGTAGGTAGGAAGGTAGGTAGGTAGGTAGGTAGATAGATAGATAGATAGATACATCGATACATCGATAGATAGATAGATAGATAGATAGATAGATTGATAAATCGATAAATCGATATATAGATCTTGAAGGACCTAGGTTCGAATCGCTGTTAGATGGATAGTGCCTTGTATATGGAGTCTATGCAGAGGCAAGTCAATTACTCCACCTGTGTAGTGTGTACCGGAGACAATTTGTAATATACATGTATGGTGTGGACGCAAACCATATCGACTCATCATTATGTCTGCTTCTGGCTGATTATCATATGACATATGAAGCTCTAGATCATTGAAAAATATAGTTAAATAATATATTTACTTTTTCAAATTACGAGATTAACTAAATGTATAAATATACGAAATATTTATTGAAATGTTCTTATATCAATTCTTTTTCATTCTTTCATATACTGATTTCAAATATATACTAAATTTAAAGAAAATCCATCCTTTTCTTATCTTTTTAATTACTTCTTCAAAGCTTATCTCTCAATACAAGGAGGAAGAAATGTAGAAAATGTTGGAGGTTTTGATAATAGATAGTTATTGAAGCATGGTGCCCATATATGTGGCTTCAAAGCTGTGGTAGTAATACATTTAATCTTTGTATTCTTTGTGAAGTACTTTTGTGTAGTCCTATATGATCCTAGTTTAATTGGATTCACTGTTATTGCACCAAACTGTCAATGTTATTGACTGGGTACAATTCTAGATGAGTTGCGTAAAAGCCAGTGGGTCCTTGCGGACTCTGGAGGGCTCTAGAGGTCTACAGAAAACTGCCTTGGACCTCTGAGAGTAGAATTGTTATGGTAGAACTCTACACTGGCGGATCCAGGTGTTTTTTTTGGGGGGGGGGGGGTGGTCATTGGGGCCATGGTCCCAGCCTTAAATACTAGATGTTTTCTATGAAGTGACCAACCTCTTGCAGTCATGCTTTTGCCCCCCCCCCTGCACAATAGAGGCTCCCCCCGCCCCTCCACCTTATACAGGCAGGACTGGATCCGCCAATGGACCTCTGTGAATGTGCAATCTCTCAGAAGACAGGGCCAGAAATTTGTGGTTGCCCTAGATTAAGTCCAGCATGGTGTTATGGCCTGCAGACGTGCTAAAGGGGGCTGGGCAAGGGACTCAGAGCTCTGGGATTATTTCCTCCGGAGTCCTGGAGCACAGCTGAGCTGGGGATTAACTCGCCCTGTCTCTGATTGTGCAATATTTCCTCTAAATGTGAACCGGGCATTAGTGCGAATTACCATGTACTGACAGCTGCTGCCCTCTAGCGGATGGCGCCATTATGTAGACGCCCTCTGGTGAGAATGATGTAATTTTTGGTCATGACGTCTTCACCATAACTTCAAGGGTAATTTTACGTTCAATAAATCAATATAGGAAATATGTGATTCAATTCATACATAATTTCAGCTCAATATTGGGCCCACAGTAAGATAGATAGATAGATAGATAGAGATAGATGGATATTGATAGATAGATAAAGATAGATGGATAGATAGATGTATAGATAGATGTGGAAAGTGCAGCCCACTAAGGCAAGTTCCAGATAGATAGATAAAGATAGATAGATAGATAGATAGATGTGGAAAGCGCAGCTCTCTAAGGCAAGTTCCAGATAGATAGATAGAGATAGATAGATAGATAGATATGGAAAGTGCAGCCCTCTAAGGCAAGTTATTGCCACTGTCGAGGGTTGATTGATGAAGTGAGAGAGAAGAGGAGTCCACCCATGTTACACATTTACCCTATGGGTGGGATATTTTTGTTGTTGTTTCAGCATAGACACTGAGTACAAGGGTCCACCAATTTATTGTCTCATCCGAACGACATCCAGCTGCTGGGATGTTGCTCATGAAGGGTGCCGAGTTTGGGATTGAACCCGGGTCCTTCAGAGGAGCAGGTGAGCGTCTTACCATTAGACCACCCAGTAAGCAAACAGAAAGGCAACATTGTGTCAGATGTACCAGTGATTGACTGTTAGGGTAAATGTAACGATGAGATAAATTACCCATATTCCTTCTTGGCATTTAGCAGAACAACAAGGAATGAAATATGGCGAATTCCATCATGCTGTACACTTGGGGGGTTTCCCACCGAAATACCCTGTTGATGTTTTGATGTAGTGGGAACTGATGCAGTTGGGACTGAAGCAGTGGGAACTGATGCAGTGGGAACTGATGCATTGCAACTGACAGACACTCCTGTTGCTGTAGCTATGAAAGAGTGTAGAATTTCCTTCACATATCCCCACCTGTATTTTAGAGATTATATTCTAGTGTATATATCCGATGTAGAGGATATATCTGGGGAGTGCAGGGCTGGACTACACAATGAAGAATTTGCAGATAGTGTTTGGCTGGCCGGCTTGTTTGTTTGTTTCTACATTATCGAATTATGGCTTGCAGCTTTGCACTTGCAGTATGCCTGGGATAGCGCCTTGCATTACACCCTTGCATTACACCTAACATGGGTTGGGGGCCTAGCTCAGTGGTAGCGCTCTGGGCTTCCAACCACTTGGTCCCGGGTTCAATTCCTGGTCGAGCCTATGTTGGATGGCTGTTTCATCCTTCGTCTCATTGCCATGGTCCCTGCCTGTCCTAATTAGCCCATCAGGTGCAGAAATACAGGACGTAAAGTCCTAATCCACCACCACCACTGCATTACACCTAACATGGTGCCTTGCATTACACCTTGTTTGGTGTACTGAATTGTATTTGTTTGGTGTACTGAATTGTATTTGTTTGGTGTACTGAATTGTATATATGTAAAAATGACATGGCTCCTATGTACCTCATAGAACTTATTAAACCCTACCAGGCCACCAGATTACTTAGATCTTCTTCACAACATCTGCTCGAGGTCCCTTTTACACACCACAGTACTGTCAAGGACAGAGTGTTTGGTACTGTTGGGCCACGCATGTGGAATGACCAACCACCTGATCTCAGAGCAAATCCCTCACTTGACACTTTTAACTCCAAGCTGAAGACTCTTTTATTAACAATATTTTGATTGACTTTTTTTTAATTTCCTAAAAAAATTTTATCTAAATTTTTTGATATTGATATTTTATAGATTTTATTGTTATTTTTAATTTATAAAAAACTTCACAATCTGTAAAGCGATTCAGAGCTGTACTTTATGTATGAACGCTTTATAAAATAAATTATTATTATTTCATATTGTGCCTTAATTGTTAATTCATGTAGTGACTAGCATGTATACTATACAAATATAGATAAATTTATTTGCCTTCATACAATAATATAATAATAAGTTGAAACAATCAATATACTCTATATTCACAATGTTTACATGTGAGACATGGAGATATGTACGCCCGAAAATGTAAATGCACTGTGGAAAAGCCTCAATAATAAATCACTAACATGTGGCCATTTTAAAGTTACTCAACATACAGCAATATACACACAGATGATTTGATGGGCCAATAATTTAGTGTATGTACCTTGCACTTTAGCTGAACATGGCATTTTGCGATGTATTTCACCACTAGGGTCCTCTAGGGATCTTGTGTTGTAGGCTGTGGCCCTGCATACAATTGTTTCCATTTCTTAATGTTAAATTCCACATGCTACTGGCTCCATTGAAACACGAGGCATTCACCAGGGTCACTCACTCTGGCCACACACTTGGCCTAGAAAAATTAGCATAGCATTATAACCATGCCATAGCATGACATAACATGCCAACATTACATAACACTGTATGGTGATCTCTTAGAACATCTGACCCCATTGTCAAAATGCCCTGACAGAATAACAAATTGGCCAACATATAAACACTGGTGAAATCACAGTAGGTTAGGACAAGGGCAGAACAGATTACTTACACTAATAGAATGCCTACAACAGTACAATGACATATATGGCTGCAGTGTTTACATAGCATGTTGTCTAGTGCTCTAGGTAGCTTGCTTATTGTATAGTTGTTTCCATAGATAGATAGATAGATAGATAGATAGGTAGCTGATAGATAGATAAATAGATAGATAGGAAGAGTTATAAAGATAGATAGATAAATAGATAGCTCGATTAATAGAGAGATTGATAGATTGATAAATTGATAAATAGACATGCTGTTAGACTAACAGCTAGATATTTAGCTAGATAAATATAAACAGACAGTTACAGACAGCTAGACATACAGACAGATAGACAGACAGCTTGATAGATAGAAAGATAGATAGATAAATTGATGTACAGCTAGATAGATAGATAGATAGCTAGATAGATAGATTGATTGATAGTTGGATAGATAGATAGATGGATAGATAGATGGATAGATAGATAGATATATAGATTGATTGATTGATTGATTGACTGATTGATAGATAGATAGATAGATAGATAGATAGATAGATAGATAATTGTTTAATATCCTTCCCCCTGCAGTGTCTCATATTCCAATTTGTATCCTATTTTCCCTGGTGGCCATGTTTTGAATCATATTTCCTTTCATTATTTGCCTTAATCTCTTTTTCTGCTTTCAATTTGAAATTAATTCCTCAGTCGGCCATTTTTTATTTGCTTCCTTTCCTTAAGTCGGCCATTTTTTCTTTGATCTGACACTAGAGGTAGCTTCTCAGGGTGGCGGAAGGAGTACTTCCGGTCATTCCGGGTCACTTCCGGTCTCTCTACTTCCGGTTTGCTCGTCAGAAGGAGTTAATCTTCCCTTTTATAAAGTCTTTTTTTCTTTCTCTCTCTATCATTAGTTGTGTAATTTGACTCCCATTCAGTCATTCTTGTGATGTCCTACCGGTCTGAACTGATATCAGGTTTGTAACATAATCTCAAATTGGATGACTTTTGCTGACCTACTTAGAAGTCACCCCCCCCCCCCCCCCTAAAAATAGCGTTATTCTAGGAAGACAACTGGCCCAGGTTCTGATTGGCTTTGTGTGAATAGTCAAGCAATCTGACGTAATCTTACGTAATGAAGTTGCCATGGAAATATAGTGATTACAGTGGGTTCATTGTTAAGGGCCTATCTCACATAGCCGAGTGACAATGCCGAGTGATGCCGAGTGCCTAATAAATTAGGCAGTCGGGAATACACGGCTCTGCACGCCGACCACTCTGGAAAAGCTCGTAAATCCTCGGCAATATTCATAGACCGATCGTAAAGTTTTAAACATGTTTAAAACTTTCTAGGAGTGTCACGGAGGAAATTTGCTCTGAAATTGCTCGGGATTTACACGGGATTAACTCGCCGTGCACTCGCCATGCACTCGCCATGCACTCTGGGAATACTCTTGGTCACTCTGGGAGTACTCTTGGTCACTCTGGGAGTACTCTTGGTCACTCTGGGGGTACTCTTGGTCACTCTGGGAGTACTCTTGGTCATATTGAATGCTGTGTGGACGTGATTTCCGCGCCGAGTGGTTGGCGTGTAAAGAAGGCGAGCAATCTGGGAGCAATCGGCGAGCAATCTGGGAGCTATCGGCGAGAAATCTGTGAGCAATCGGCGAAGCCTTGCTGACTTACTTTTTCTAGGCATCAGATGACCACGAGTGATGCCGACTGATTGCTTGCCAGCAATCGTCATTACTCTGCATCGTCACTCGGCTATGTGAGATAGTGGCTTTAGTGACTATCTTAAATTTGTTAAATAAAATGTGATGTTATGTCATGTTATTTTATCTTATGTTTTGTTATGTTATATTAAAAAATAAGAAAAAAGTAAGCTAAGTAAATTTTTCATAAGATATGATAAGATAAGATAAGATAAGATAAGATAAAATAAGTTGAGATAAGATAAGATAATAATAAAATAAAATCATATGTTATGTTGTTATGTTGTGATATGTTATCTCCTCTCCTCTCCTCTCCTCTCCTCTCCTCTCCTCTCCTCTCCTCTCCTCTCCTCTCCTCTCCTCTCCTCTCCTCTCCTCTCCTCTCCTCTCCTCTCCTCTCCTCTCCTCTCCTCTCCTCTCCTCTCCTCTTTTTTTATCTTATCTTATCTTATCTTATCTTATCTTTTCTCCTCTTCTCTTCTCTTCTCTTCTCTTCTCTTCTCTTCTCTTCTCTTCTCTTCTCTTCTCTTCTCTTCTCTTTTCTCCTCTCCTCTCCTCTCCTCTCCTCTTCTCTTCTCTTATCTTATCTTATCTTATCTTATCTTATCTTATCTTATGTTATCTTATCTCTTATCTTATAAGTCATAGGTATATGAAATGATGCTGTCAATTCTTAAGATAGATGATTGAAAGATTTTGACTAATCATTCTTCTGCAATTAGTACCCTCAGATTTCGTGTGAATTAGTTTTGAAAGAGTACCTCAAGGGGCCCCATTCTCCCTAATAGTATTCAACAAGTCTGCTTTAATTTAATTAGTAAAGTATTGGCTTAACTTCAAAACAAGTCTGAAAGTTCTTAATTAATGTGGAGGATATTACTAAAATTTTGTAGTTAACTAAAGTTGTTTGAAGTTATTTAGACAAATAAGTTTTAACATTTCCTTTTCCCCTTGACTTACCAATATTCTATTCAAGCTCATTTCATAATAAAACCTTCTGCAATTAGGGCCTGATTGGCTGTTCCATAAGTGCAGGACCAACAGACAGTGAATTTTGGCTCAGGAATCCCCATTAAGTCTAGCCTAAGAATTTCAAAGCTAATTCACCAAACATTAATTGGAGGTAATGCCCTCTAATGACGCCATTTTCTTTCATGTCTCACAACTAATGACTGAAAATTCCCACAGGCAGTTGTTGCTTCTGTAGATACATGGAAAATTCCATGCATTTTTGATCCTATAAAGCTACTGGCACAGCTTGTAAGTAGGGGGTAAATGTGTAACATGGTGTGTACTCCAAGCAGCCTTATCATCTCATCATTACATCTGCCTGCTATGGTCATATATGCTGACTAAGCTTCAGACCCAGTGGCATTGAGACAGACTCCAAGCAGCCTTACCATTTCATCATTACATCTGCCTGCTATGGTCATATAAGCTGACTAAGCTTCAGACCCAGTGGCATTGAGACATTTAACATTAGACACATTTAATGCGAGCAAAATATCTACAGCTGGTCATTAAGAATACATAGGTTCAGCATTTTCTACCTGTACAGACACATAATATATTATATATTTTTCTGTCTGGACGATCAACAAAAAAAACATCAAATTTTTGACAGCAAAATCCAGACACACGAAAATAAATATCAAAATATATGATATACGAAACTGGACAGTGCACGAAACCAAATACGCTGGAACTGCACGGATGTTGTGCGGTTGCCATTAGTAACGGAGGCTGCGAATCACGATCGTACAATTTAATCACGATATTGGTTTTATTCGATAATAAAGCACTTGTTATTTATATCTGAAATATAAAATACGAGATAAAATATAAATGCTTGCCAGACATTTAGATTTTACTTTAACAAGAATACTCAATATGATTTACCAAACAAGAATATTCAATATGATTTACCAGCTGAGTGAGAATCTGTGTATTTTCAATTTTTTAAAATTTTTTTCTTTTCTTCTTTGTCTTATTTCCTTAATATTGACACATTGTAGCATTAAAAAGATTATTCTTTTTCAAAAAAAGAATAGATACCTGGTGTTGTGTGTAGAATGCCAGCAGCACTAGGCCTACAATGTAAACACTTTAATACAGTATGATGGCTACTGCCTCATAGAGACCAGTGTTTGTGCCTTGTATACTCCATTCTTTACTCATTCTTTACTATTGTATAAATATAAATTCTACACATTTTCCTGAACAATTCAGTTTTTATTTGACGAAAATCGGACCAATATTAGAAGAGCAGCAGCCTTTTAAAATATATGAATACCTATGTCATAGCGTAGGCATCCCCCTCCCTGCCTACGCTGCTGCTGCGTTGACCTATATATTGTCAAAACTCAGAGTGTTTGTTCCCTTAAATATACCTAGTCTGTCATAGAACATAGTATGATAGTTCTATACTTGATAAAGGCCTAGGGCCCTAGGCCCAGGTATCAACAAATAATAAGAAATTCTTGCCTAATATTACTTTATACATTTTTTTTCCCGTCAGTTTAATCGTTACTTTTTAATTCCTTTATTCTTCCTTTCGGTTGGTATTATTTTCCTTCATATCATCTTAAAAATGTGTATATATTATATCGATTTAACTTTTCTATTGTAAGTTTTGCTTAATTTGTGAGGTGGCACCCATGGTAGCGCTAGATTCACCCTGGCTTAATGTTGTCTCCAGGATCACAATGACGGCTAGGCCTAAGTTGATATCTTTCCTAACTCAATACTACATGGCCAAATGTGCCACGTGCGTTTTCCATGAGAAAGATAAACGCATGGAAAACGCATGGTTTTTAGCTAACTATAATGAGGCAAAAACCATGCGTTTTCCATGCGTTTGGATAAACGCATGGAAAACGCACGTGGCACATTTGGCCATGTAGTGCTGTAAATTTCATTGTATTGTGCATCATATTAGCTGTATCCGAATATATTATTTCTGTCTGTCTGTCTGGGTGGCCTAATAATTTAAACATTCACCGATTCCGCATTGGCAAGCTCTGTTGAAGGTCCCGGGTTCGAACCCCAGTTCGGGCACTCTTCATGAGCTACATCTCAGCAGCTGGTTGTCGATCGCATGAGATGTTAAATTGGCGGTCCCTTGTACTCGGTGTCTATGCTGAGGCAAGTGAAATACCCCACCCATGGGGTAAATGTGTACCATGGTGTGGACTCCAAGCAGCTTACCATCTCATCATTACGTCTGCCTGCAGCTGGTCATATAAGCTGAATAAGCTATCACTGCCCATAGTCTTGAAAATGTGTACCATGGTGTGGACTCCAAGCAGCCTTATCATCTCATCATTACGTCTGCCTGCTTTGGTCATATAAGCTGACTGAGCTTCAGACCCAGTAGCATTGAAGTCAGAGCTCGAGTAGTCTGATCGAATATGTGCCATATTTTGTGTTTAATCGAGCAAATATGTCGAAGTTGTCTGGCACTAAGCTAACAAGACAAACTTCCTTGTGACAGTAATTACCCCATGAAGTCTCGGCTGTTTATTTTGTATGAATAATTGAAATAAATGGATCAGCATTTTGTGCAAGATACCTACATGGCCAAATGTGCATTTTCCATGCATTTGGATAGACTAAAGGTGGTGGGTGGGTGATTAGGGCTCTACATCCTGTATTTCTGCACCTGATGGGCTAATTAGGACAGGTAGGGACCATGGCAATGAGATGAAGGATGAAACATCCATCCAACTTAGGCTCGACTGGGAATTGAACCCTGGACCCAGTGGTTGGAAGCCCAGCATGTTACCACTGAGCTAGGCCCCCACCCCGGATAAACTAAAGGAAAACGCATGGTTTTCACCTCATTATGACTAGGCAAAAACCATGCGTTTTCCATGCGTTTATCCTTCTCATGGAAAACGCACGTGGCACATTTGACCATGTATTGTTATCAAACACTGCATCAGTAGTGAATTACCAACATACATATTCTCCATTGAAATGGGTCCAATCAGATCTCTCCATCTATAACTGGCTAAAGCTAGCCGCTTCAGTCTACTCCTAGCTTATAGTCGGCTTACACCTAAAACCAATGGAAATATTTACCTTGGTAAATGTAAGAAATGTATCTAAATTTATCTTAAACATGCTATTTTTAATAAAACTAATTGTTACTAATAGTGTCCAATATAATCGTATCCTTTCTCTGTGATTGGATGGTTTGTTTTTCATTGTTAAGGACTTGGTCCTAATTGTGAGGAGGTCTTAATGGTTAGGTGGTCTTAATAGTGAGGTGGTCTTTATAGTGAGGTGGTCTAAAGTGGTCTTAATTGTGAGGTGGTCTTAATAGGGAGGTGGTCTTAATAGTGAGGTGGTCTTAATAGTGAGATGGTCTTTATAGCGAGGTGGTGTTAAATATTGAAATTCCACTGCACAGTTCCTGGTCACCTCTGATTAGTGGCAGCTAAACTAGCATCCCTAGCTACAGTAGCAACCCCAGCATCAGTAGCAACCCCAGCATCACTAGCCTTTGCATCAGTGGGCCAGCAGCTATCGATAGAGATCGATGAATGATCATGGGCTGCAGGCATCACTCTGTGGGGTGTTAGCAGCCACCCTGTCTTTCTTACCCTTGTTATTAATAGCCCTAGGGTACAGCCAGTCACTGACCCCTGTGCCCCAAAGGGTTCTGTTGGTCAGAAAAGTCCCTGCATGTACACTGACCAGAGACCCAGCACCTTGCACCCACTAGTACTCATCTGATTATAGTGTGTGGATTTCATAGTGCAGCCTTATCATCTCATCACTACATCTGCTTCTTATGGTCATATAAGCTGACTAAGCTTCAGACCCATGGAGACATTGACACTATATTGCATGGACCATTAACTTGTAAATATCCCTGCCTATAGTAAATGTGTACCATGGTGTGGACTCCAAACAGCCTTATCATCTCATCATTACGTCTGCCTGCTATGGTCATATAAGCTGACTAAGATTCAGACCCAGTAGCATTGAGACATTGAGATATAATATATATATATATATATATATATATATATATATATATATAAATAGCTGGTATATTCACCTTTATAAATATATGTGTCTATTCATTTCTTAGAAGCAAAAAAAATCTAATGCCAAATAGATATTTCCTACATACTGTGAATGACTTTTACTCAGTCATACAACTGCTTATTTCATTACAAGTTTCAAATCCCAAGGGCTTAAGAGCTCACACCAATGCCATCGCTGAGGTTGCCTATTGCCAAGTACCCATTACACCTGGGTGGAGTGAGGCAGTGGTTGCAGGAGGATCTGGAATAGTGAGTTGGGGTTTTCAGCGAGGTGGTCTTGATAGTGAGGTGGTATTAATAGTGAGGTTGTCTTAACAGTGAGGTGGTCTTTGTAGTGAGGTGGTTTTAACAGTGAGGTGGTCTTAATAGTGAGGTGGTATTAATAGTGAGGTGGTCTTGATAGTGAGGGGGTCTAAATAGTGAGGTGGTCTTAATAGTGAGGTGGTCTTAACAGTGAGGTGGTCTTAATACAACTCCTCCATGCCATGGTGGGGATTCGAACCTGCTACCTCATGATTAGCAGGCAAACACATTAACCACTAGATCATGCTATCTCATTTTGTGCTGTTACAACTCAACTACACCATGTTCTGTTCTGTGAAAGATCTTCTGTTCCTGAGGCAAGGTCACCTGTCATGGCAGCCTCATTCTGGTATTTTCTGCTCTTTCTATTGTGCCTATTTTTAGCTGCTGTAATCCGGTCCTTCACAGCCAGCCAAGGGGAAGGGGGGGGGGGGGGGCTCTAGGTATGGGAGGGATTGCAGCTCCTTGTTTCATCCTTCTATGGATGACAAGGGTTGGTGTGTGAGTGAAATAGGATTTGTTTTAGTCTCCATTTGAGGGCAACAGCAGTGAAGAAATTCCTGTAAAACTGCACAGGAATATTGGGGTATATTGATTACCCAACTGCCCCCTCGCTCAATAAGGCTATGGGCCATTGCTCAATTGATTTACCCACCTAAAAAAAGCACAAAAAAATCCCCCAAGGCTAGACTAGTGTATGTAGATGACTATAACCAAATCAACTATTTTGTTGACCATTCACTGCTGGGCTTCCAACCACTGGTCCCGGGTTCAATTCCCGGTCGAGCCTATGTTGGATGGCTGTTTCATCCTTCGTCTCATTGCCATGGTCCCTGCCTGTCCTAATTAGCCCATCAGGTGCAGAAATACAGGACGTAAAGCCCTAATCCACCCAGCCTTGACCATTCACTGACTAGTCATATTTGTCTTTCATTGATCTTACAGAACCAGTTGATGACTGATTGACCCAAGATATCAACCATCAACCATAGAGAATTCAACCACTGGAACTCACCAACCATTTCCATCCAACATCATAGGTAGGTGAATTTATCTTATCTTTAATATTCATAAACAAAATATCATGGTAATTGTGTATAATATCTATGGTACAACATGCTAGAAAGAATCAGAATTATGTAAAATGTGCAGAAAATGATATCATCATATTTTATTTTATTATTTTTTTGTTTATTACAACAATATTTTTAGTGCTAGTAGCAATGATATTACTTTGCATAAGATTGCTAAATGTTGGTAATTTTTCATAATATTTTGTGAGAATATGATCTTACTTATGGTTTCCAATATGGTGTCATCTCTGTGTATATATGATATCATATCAATATTGTTTATACATCACTTTCCAAAACTATGAGGCCACTTGAACATTTGCAGAGTGGTCAAACTGATCCATATTTTTGGAGAGTGGTGTGGTTGGGTGGATTAGAGCTTTACATCCTGTATTTCTGCACCTGATGGTCTACGGCGGGGGCCTAGCTCAGAGGTAGCGCTCTGGGCTTCCCGGAAATACAGGACATAAAGCTCTAATCTACCACCACCACCACCACCTGATGGGCTAATTAAGTCAGGCAGGGACCATGGCAATGATATGAGGAATGAAACAGCCATCCAACTTAGGCTCGACCGGGAATTGAACCCGGGACCCAGTGGTAAGAAGCCCAGCACACTACCACTGAGCTAAGCCTCTGCTCCTCACAGTGGTGGGTGGGTGAATTAGGGCTTTATGTCCTGTATTTCTGCACCTGATGGACTAATTAGGACCGGCAGGTACCATGGCAATGAAATGAAGGATGAAACAGCAATCCAACTTAGGCTCGGCTGGGAATTAAACCTTGGACCCAGTGGTTGGAACCCCAGCGCGCTACCACTGAGCTAGGGCCCCTCGCCCTTGGAGAGTGGTGTACATATTTTGTTATAGCAATTTGCACGAGAGACTTTCAGTGCTGTCTCTTGCACTATGAAAGTTATCAATAGCACACTAATACCAAAGCAAAGATGATAATAGAGAGGGACCTTCGGAAATAGTGTGGGGTAGTCACCTTGAATATTCATTGCTTTGGTTATTAGATTATATAATTCAGTTGGGGGGGGGGGGGTGGAGGAGGGGGGAGGAGGGGGAGGGGGGATTACCTGTGCCTCTCCCATCAATTAAGCTAATTGCGTAACCTTTACAAGGACAACATTTCACACTTGCCAAGGCTGCTGCTGCAGTGCCCCCCTCACTTTTGAGCCCCCCCTCCCCCCCCCCCCACAATCCAATTGCAGAATAGACTAGCGCTGCATAGGAAGTACTCCACATCCCACTCCTAATGTAAGAGTGCTTTTCAAGAGAGCTTATTGTCCCCAGCTGCAGAAACTACCTCTCGCAATTTTATTTCATCCAATTTCAGTTCCCAAGATGTGTGGGAAAATGTGTATGCTATACATCAAAGGAGATAATTGAAAAAAAATGAAAAAAAAGAAAATTAACACAAAGTGACAAATTGTTTATGAACAGAATGTATCATACACAAATTCATTACGTCTGTCATATAATGTTCATTTCAAGAAATAAAACCATTGCCAGATTGTATTGAAGCCATACTTAATACAATCTTCTCTATATGATGAGGTATTTTAGGATGCTGTTACGAACATCATCTGAAGCCGCATCAGCTGCTGTTTTGCACAAAAGATGCTGCAGCAGCAACCAATGGCATCATTTCTGATGATTCTTGTCTTTTTAGCCTCAGGCAACATGGTCGTGACAAGCACAGCATTCGTCAAAATCCATCTCAAACACAAATGAAAGAGATAGCATTTCACAAAAACGTATTCCAGAAACTTCCAGTAGCAAATATTGGGATTTTCTGAGTTGTTTTAAGAAGCCTCAAGCACATACAGCACAATGTGCCCTCAGGAAATTCAAACAAATTCGAATCAATTCAAGCACATTTGGACAAATTGGCAAAAGAATATAGACACTGTATTGTAGTGTAAGCACTTTGGCCATGTTGATGTTAATATTTGATGTTGAATCTATCTATCTATCTGGCTATCTATCTATCTATCTATCTATCTATCTATCTATCCATCTATCCATCTATCCATCTATCTCTCTCTCTATCTATCTATCTATCTAACTATCTATCTATATCTATATATCTATCTATCCATCTATCCATCTATCCATCTATCCATCTCTCTATCTCTCTATCTATCTATCTATCTATCTATCTATCTATCTATCTATCTATCTCTCTCTATTTATCTATCTATCTATCTATCTATCTGTCTATCTATCTATCTATCTATCTATCTATCTATCTATCTATCTATCTATCTATCTCTCTCTCTCTCTCTCTATCTCTCTATCTATCTATCTATCTATCTATCTATCTATCTATCTATCTATCTATCTATCTCTATCTATCTATCTATCTCTCTAACTATCTATCTCTCTATCTCTCTATCTATCTCTCTATCTCTCTATCTATCTATCTATCTCTCTATCTATCTATCTATCTATCTATCTCTCTCTCTATCTCTCTATCTCTCTATCTCTCTATCTATCTATCTATCTATCTATCTATAGATAGTGGCCTCTTGGCTATATGTGGCTAATAGATTCTTCTTTGAGTCGAAACTATCCAAACCTGTCCATAGCTGACTCTAGATATATTGTGGATGAGGTAAGGATACTGAAAAATGTTTTAAAAGAACATTTGGTATTTATTGCAACAGGCCATCATTTGCTTGGGATTTAACAGTATTTTACAGTAAAGGAATTTAGTGGCGAGTTTTGAACAGATGGATAAGTTTAGACACAGGTAATGTGGGATATCAATATTGGTCTAGCTAAGTCAAGCTTTTAACTAAGGAGCCTTTTTCAAAGAGTTGAACTGTATTTATGACTTTAATAGGTTGATTACCTAAATCACAGGTTAAAATGATATTAACAATATATTTGGTAGTATTCTTGAAAATTTGGTATTGAAGCTGGATTGTCACTCGATATGACAGTGGCCAAAATCTATTGCATTCGCTTCATTGTCTTCTTAATACTGATTACCTACCATCTAGAGCCTTGCTGGGTTCACTAAAATAATAAACTTCACCTAGTATTTAATTTTTCATGCCATCAAAAATCCAATATGTAAACAAACCAAGTGATGACGTCACGATACTCAACAATGGGTGATGATGCCATTTCCATTGTATTTCCAATGTTTTGGTCTCGATTTCTTTCAATGTATCATTTATTTTTTGTAATTAATGTCAGATACATTCATTCGCTTACTCATATTTGTTGTGCCGTGATCGAGTAAGGTGACTTTTAATAATTTAATGGAAGTTTTGGAAAATAGTAATTTTGACAGACAGCGGAGCTTTAGGTATTGTGAATTAAATATAATAAGAACACTGGCCGGTGAAGGATTTTGTCTCGAAGTAGTTAATTTCTTGCTGCCTAATAGCATGTGAATAGTCAATATCCTTTCAAAGGCCTTAATCTGTTTTCCTTCTTTGATCATTAAGCATGTTGAGATGAGGCATGTTTATGCTCTATCTTCGGGGTACCAGGGGTTTTTCCATTTCCCCCCAGTGCTTCTTCATATGCTGTGGGGATTTGGGGGTTTATATGTAGCAGGGGGGGGGGTAAAGGGGGTTCTATCCTAACTAAGACAGTTCTGTTTTCTCGCATGTTTGGGCCGGATGAATGTTTGCATTGCATGACGACAGAAGGCGTCCCCATCGCCGGAAGCGGATGTTGAAAAGCAGGCTGGGTGGTATATTAAGGCTAACCCCGTTGCTAGGGGCAACGCACAGATTTGTGGTCTGTGAAAGCATGGATTATACGAGTCCATTGTGACCGGAGGAATTCATGTACCCAACCGCAGAGGGCGCTACCATGCCAGAACTATTGACACAATAGAACAATGGTAGGGGACTGCAACATGGGTCTGGCTCCGGAATGTTTTGACAGACCCACCGCCCCAATTTCCCTGATATTTCACAACCCTAGTTGCAGCCCCATCAAACCAACATCATGTCTCTAATTGGACTACGGGGCCATTTACTATTCAGCCATCTTGGGGCGGCCATTTTGTGGGCTGCATGCAAGGGACTGCGAGCTTTAATGGCCGTTATTTGTTACATTGTGTCAGAGCTTTAGAGACAGGGCTGCTGGTTGGCTGTTGGTTGGCTGGTTGCTTGCCTTGGTAGTTTGGTCGACTGCCTGCCATCAAAGTGTGTCCATTTCTATCTTATTGACATGTTCCCACGTTCCATGCCAGGCCAGCCTTATATAGCCTTATCATAATTGATTGGGTTTCATATGCAAACATGCAGTATGTAAAGGCTTAAAGTGGACCTAGTTTATCATGCAATGGTCCAATAGGTTCATGAATCAACTTCTGCCATTAGGGCCTTTCTAAACCATGCAGTTCAGCCTTATGCGGCTAATACAGGGAAAATGCACTCACATTAAATGCATAGAAAATACACTGCACATAGTCACTGTCACTGCACGAAAAATACATAGTATACGGAGTAACAGTATATAGAGTAGGGCCTACATAGTACATGGCCAAGTGTGCTACGTGCGTTTTCCATCAGTTTGGATAAACGCATGGAAAACGCATGGTTTTCACCTCATTTTAATTAGGCAAAAAGCATGCGTTTATGCAACTCATGGAAAACGCGCGTGGAACATTTGGCCATGTATACCCATAAATTTATGTGATGACATCACTATGCAAAAGGAAGTCTCCAACCGCAATACGAGAAATTTTGATGAAAATGATGTACATATACCTTATGCTAATTCTGCTTTTAGCAGCAACTGTTAGAGGTCCCATTATATGGAACGGTCTACCTAGTGATGTTAAATGTTGTGATAACATTAATGTTTTTAAAGCCAAATGTAAAGCCTATTTTATCAATGTTTTGTAGGAATCAACTGCATGCCAGTCCTTTTGATTACTTTATGTTTTTATTCTATTTTTACCTCTTTAAATTTCCATTTCTATTTCTGTTTTATCCACCAGGGCCGTATTGTAAAACAGTTTTTATACTGAATATAAATAAATAAATATAGGTGGTAAAAGATAAAAAAATACAGTGTAGGCCTCATAACCCTTTACACTACTAGCGAGTGAACTATATAACACTTTTGCTTGGTAGCTGAATACACTGTTAATAAACATAGAATAACTTCACAATAAGTAGAGTTTAGCTCAACTCAGTAAATATTCTGTAAATTTACAGTAGATATGCAGTAACTGAACATTTTACAGTGTACAGTATATATGCAGCACCCAGTAATTAATTACTAAATATGTAGTAAATAAATAAAATTTACAGTAGATATGCAATAACGGAACATTATACAGTGTACAGTATAAATAAAATTTACAGTAGATATGCAATAACTGAACATTTTACAGTGTACAGTATATATGCAGCACCCAGTAATTAATTACTAAATATGTAGTAAATAAATAAAATTTACAGTAGATATGCAATAACTGAACATTTTACAGTGTACAGTATATATGCAGCGTCCAGTATTTAATTACTAAATATGTAGTAAATGATCAATATCCATCAATACAATGCACTATGGATACAACATACTTATCATATTGGTTGATACGCAGTGATTACATAACATATACATAGAGAATTTACCGCCTTTCTGTTCTGTGCATTTTCGTTGTATTTTTTTCTCTTATTCCTCCTGTATTACAACCTCCGAATTGCATTTTTTGCTATCTTAAGATGTGAGCATCTTTCCAATTTTTTCCCGTCGAAGCTTCGGCGGTCATATTTCAATTCTTGTCCGTGTCGCAAATTGGCCCGGGATTTTTGCCGACATTTCTTCCCGGCTTAATTCCATGTATTTTGAAATTGCGCTTCGTGTATTCTCAGAACTGGCAAAATAATGCTGGCCGGATGCATTTCCTGCAATTTCCTTTCCCAAAATTCTCGCCTACAGAAATGATGTTTAAATTGCTCGATTCACAGATATGCGCAGATATTCTCTTGTAAATGCCAAACTGTTTTTCTATCTATCTATCTATCTGTCTATCTTTCTCTCTATCTCTCTATCTCTCTGTCTATCTATCTATCCATCTCTCTATCTCTCTATCTATCTATCTATCTATCTATCTATCTATCTATCTGTCTGGTGGTGGTGGTGGATTAGGGCTTTACGTCCTGTATTTCTGCATAATTAGGACAGGCAGAGACCATGGCAATGAGACGAAGGATGAAACAGCCATCCAACATAGGCTCAACCAGGAATTGAATCTATACTGTCTATCTATCCATCTTTCTATTTTTTTTGTGTCTGTCTGTCCTCTGTTGAGTTTGTCTGATTTATTTCATCTGGTAATGATGAACAGGTGTGTGCTAATTTGGATAATTTCTCAAATCAGCAAGCGAGGTGTGAAGTGTTAACATTCTCACCACGCCCAAAGCTGTTCGTAGTGTTTGTCTTCTTTACTTCACGAATAATAAGGACATTTCACGACTTTCAGAACTAATTACCAAATCATGAAAACAAGAATTAGAATGCTAGTGATGTCATTAATGAAGTCATGATCCCAAGCTTCACTTTAAGCGTCGTGACAACTGGACTGCGGTGTGCTGTTCTGGTGAAAATCGGCAGATTTCTAAAAACCGTTAACTTTTTTTTATCAGTTTGTGACCGCTAGTAATTATTAATAATAGCGTTTAGTTGCAATCATCATTCTAGAAACATTCTAGTCTCCAAAGCGGAAATGACGGGCGACTAAAAGTACGAATTACATGATATTACGATGAAATTTATGAATAAATATTACAGAGAACAACATCCTAGGGCAACAATTTCCTGCAGCGGTATTAAAATGAAAATGGGAATATTGCGAAATTCTTGGAAGGAAAGTGTTTATATATAAAGAACGCATAACTGGGAAGTATTGCGTTTTATCCATCACGCCTCATACCTGGAATTTGTCAGCTCTTTTGAAAGATGAAATCGGCTGAAATTTCTTCCTGCGCAGTTTCTAGATTTTGTTGAAAACATTTTCCAGAATTTGGTCTGTGAGTAATTCATTCCTCCAATTGATACTTCCTGATAAAATACGTCAAATTTGGTATCTCTAATGGCAGAAACTAGGCTTAGTAGTGAAATGGCCTTATTGGCGGGTTATTTTGAAGTGCAAGTATATTTTGGCTGCATTGTCTATGACCTTACATAGTAATTATTTGGTGATGATAATTCTGATAATACTAACTAGTTTATAACATCTCAGATTTATCACACCTTCTCAGATTTATCCCATTTTCTATAGACAACAATGTCAGCTGTGTTATGCAAATTCATGGAATTACCTAATAACGCACAGCCTGGTTATTACGTCATAAGATCCTACTGTTATCTGGGAAAGCAGATTGCCCTTTGTCACTCAGTAGCATAAGTGAACAAGTACTATCTCAGTGCTAAGTAATAGGCTCTGAATATGATGCCTGTGATCCTAATAGAATGAGGTCACATGATCTGTGACTCTCATTTGTCTATATTATTCCACTACAGACAAACAGATTTCTATTATTATAATAGATTGCTGAGCAACATCTACTTAGGCTGGGGGGGTCACAAGTTCATTCATCGTCGCAAGGATACTGGGGTCTTTACTGCCTCAGCATAGACACTGATTACAAGGCACCTCCAATTTAACGTCTCATGCAACAGACATCCTAGGACCTTTTATCTATCTATCTATCTATCTATCCATCTATTTATCTATCTGCCTGTCTCTCTATCTATCTCTCCATCCATCTACCTATCTATCTATCTCTCCATCTATCCATCTATCTATCCATCTATCCTTCTATCCATCTATCTATCTATCTATCTATCCATCTATCCATCCATCTACCTATCTATCTATCTCTCCATCTATCCATCTATCTATCCATCTATCCTTCTATCCATCTATCTATCTATCCATCCATCCATCTATCCATCTATCCATCCATCCATCTATATATCTCATACAGAGGGCAGTACTCTGCTCTTCTCATGAACGGGACGGTACTTGAGACCCGTGATGGCGCCTGTCATGTTTATCTTTTGAATTTTTTATGGAATAGGGCACTTCACATGCTGTGGTGAACTTTCGAGTGGTGCAGTTATGTGCGGGTCAATAAACGGTCAGAAAAAAGTAAACTAGAGTGTATTATAAATAAGAGAAGATAGATAGATGGATAGATAGATAGATAGATAGATATTTAGATAGATAGACAGATAGATAGATAGATAAATAGATACATAGAGAGATAGATGGAGACAGGTAGATAGATAGATAGATAGATGGAAAGATAGATAGATATGTAGATATATAGATAGATAGATAAATAGATGCAAAGATAGATGGATGAATAGCTAGACAAATAGATAGATAGATAGATAGATGGATGGATGGATTGATGGATAGATGGAGTGATAGACAGATAGATAGATAGATAGATATGGGATGTGCAGCCCTCTAAGGCAAGTTTTTGCCACTATCGAGGGTTGATTGATGAGGTGAGAGAGAGGAGGAGTCCACCCATCTTACACATTTACCCCAAGAGTGGGATCTTTTACTTGCCTCAGCATAGACACAGAGTAAAAGAAGAAACCAAGTTTATGTTGCCTTCTAAAATACCAATTCTTTGTGTTAGTTAATTTGCTCTTTGTTATCTCAATGATATGAATTTACTTTCATTGAAATAGCTCAAGTAATTCTTTGTTACTTTTCCGAAAGCAGATAGCGGCTCTCTCTGTTCTTGTAAACTATTCCGATTTGATTTTCCTTGAATTCTGTGTTTTCTAAATGAGCTTTGTCTACCGCCATGATCGAATGTATATTGAAGTCATTAATTAGATTATAGATAATAGACCAAACATAGGAGCTTTTGGACTCTGTTGTTTCTTGGTTAATATGATTTAACATATTCCACCGTCTAAGCTTGCTTGTCGAAAAGAACGGCGACAAAACCAATTTGGCGCCATTTACTGATTTGATTCAAGGGTCATTGACTTCTTGGGGATTATTCCATCCTTGTACTTTTCTAGAACTGAAAACTCTTTAAATGTCCTTTCCGAGTTATCGTATGATTATATAGTGACTTGTGGTGAGGTCTATGGTCAGGCAGGCTAGTGACACCACCCTAGGAGTCAATTTACCGAAAAGTAACAACTTCCACAATCTTTGGTAAATCGGTCGATTTTGATGCCAGAATGGATCTCCCCAGTTAAGCTGTCACGACGCTTAGAAATGACACTTCGATCCACTTTCTTCTAAAATGACGTCATTAATGACATCATTAGCGTTCTAATTGTTTTCATGATTTGGTAATCGGCAACGAAAGTTGTGAAATGTCTTTATTCTTAAAGATAAACGCATCAGACTAATTATAGGTGTGGGTTGAATGTAAACACCTCTCTTCGTTACGTATAAGATGAGATGAGATAAGATAAGATAAGATAAGATAAGATAGGATAAGAAAGGATAAGTTAGGATAAGATAAGATAAGATAAGATAAGATAAAACCTTATTTACAGTCGGTGGTGACACTAAAACAAAGAACATAAGCTACAGTAGCTTTTAACCGACAAAAAATGATCAGATAATGCACTGCGTATCTTTGTATCACAGATAATAACCCATTCATTCATTCTTCTATTCATTCATCCATTCATTCATTCATCCATTGATGTATTCACAGTTCATAGGCCATGCTCCTTAATATGGCCTTTGTATGAACTGGCGACGTCTCTACGTAATCATGATGGTTGCCAAGGACGCTACGTTTGAGCGTCATGCTGGACGCTGTTTAATGAAGAACCCAATTGATCTGAACTTAATGAATGGCCTCATGAGTGACCACAATGAATGGCCACTAGTAGCCGCTGGTCAAGAATGGTCAAGATTGGTCAAGATTGGTCAAGAATAGCTGGTGTAACTAAGGAAGGTTCAGGTGAAATTCCGTTTGATCTTGAGAATCATGGACGGTTGAATGATGCCGCGGGGTCCATTCCGAGTAATACCCTGATTCCAGGTCCTTTTTCAGCTCGACTTCAGTGAGAAATGCTTCAAAAAGACCAACTAAGCTGTCTCGTATTTTGCGAAAACAGAAGCGAAAGAAAAAAAAGCCTCTTTTCGTGTGTCGAGAAGCCGCCGTATTGGCTCCGAGCGCTTTGTGGGGATTTATAATGTAATATGCAGGAGTCCATTAGCCGGTCCATGTTCCCCAGAGGTTGGGTTGGTCAGCTAAATGTACAAGATGAATCAAGAAATGACCAGGAAATTGGCTACAAAATAATACGAAATATATTACAAAATATATATCAAAATTTTACTGAATAATATAGATCCACATTTCTGCTTTAAGTGAACAACATACAAATATTTGTATCAAGGATAGTGGTTTGTAGAATGACGTCATACACTAATACCCGGATGTTGCATGAAGCGCCACCTGTATTAATGACGTAATTCTCCAGGGAGCACCAGTGTGGCCAGCCTTAAATGAGAACTTAAGGGACAAGCTTGTCCAATGGACTTGTGCTGCCACCTATGTCATAATTAGCTTTCTAGGTCCTTCTGTCACGTCTCACCAAGTGTGCTGACCTTGTCAACAAACTGGTTGCTATGGTAACCCATCCCCTGACCGAGCAGTTATGCGACAGGAGCTCTGTTTACAAGTGAGTTTGACCTTTGAGCCGAGGCTGGACAACACTTAATATGGTCTGAAATAACGAGCTGACTCAATCAACAGTTTTGTTTATTACATTTTTAAAGCAAACATTTTGTTTTTAAAATTCTCTGCCCTGTCCGACAGTTGTGTGGTAAAATTTCGTGGCAGCTAGTTGGGGTAAATATTTAAACAAATAACGCCTCTTTTCTGATAAAAAATTGCAGATTCGCTACTTTAAATTCAATAGTGTTGGCCAATGATACAACAAAATTTAAACATCCAAAATCGCATTAATTGCTGCGGATTATTTATAATTATATATGACACCAAAAATAGATAGATTAATATATTAAAACTTAATAAAATGGCATGTTGTGACAAACAAACTGAATAAAATGGCATGTTGTGACAAACAAACTGAATAAAATGGCATGTTGTGACAAACAAACTTAATAAAATGGCATGTTGTGACAAACAATTTGTTCTTTACAAATTCATATGTTGGAAAATATGCTTTTGCCTGAATTATGTATACCTCTGTGTAAATGTTTTGTAAATAAAGAAATAACATATATATTATGTAAATAATAAACAAATGAATAAAAAGATAGATAATACATAAATATATAGATTCTAATGAAGTTTTTTATATTAGTATAAGCAGTTGGAACGGCTATTTTTACATGTCATTGATTTCTTCTAGGTATACTGCAATCCTGTGGCCATTGACAATAGTTTTGTTCCATTTAGCAATGGTTGCCTTGGAAAGTAATATTGGATCACAATTATCTCATGCCTGTCAGAGAGAGATCAGTCAAGCCAATTTATCGGGTGATCAATGGACAGTAAATTGCCATTTTGGGGTGACTGACCATCTTAATGGACACTTTTCATGACACTTTTTGTGATGTAAAATAACACACAACATGACAGAAAACTCCATCAATAATCACAAAGATAGAGAACCTTCCATGAAAATCCACTGTAGTTGGCTACACTTCGTTGCATTCGGCAGTAACAAACTAATTTTGCTGCATTTTTCCTTATAATATTATATTGTAAAATGCAAAGTTTATTAATTGTCATTGAGTGAAATTTTGCAATTATCGAACTTTCCAGTAAACTGACAAAAAATTTATGAAATGAAATATCATATTTGACATTTTCACAAAATCTCTTAATATATATATACTTTTACTTGACAGCTGTGTGTCATTCATGACATTTGTGTATTTTATGACAGATTGGATTTCGTGAAATTTTCACCATAATATAAAA